>JAKVQY010000203.1:0-20996 GCA_030463045.1 Geotrichum macrosporum
GAAAAATAAACCTTCCCTATCCTGCTATCGCCGTTGCATTTGATCGAACAAATCAAGTTCGGCCAAAAAGTAATTCGGATCACTCAATGCAGTATGTTAATCCGAAAAGATACTGCTGATACCAGCAGCCTTATCGTTATGTGGAAGATTCTCGCTTTGCGCGTAAAAATTCCAAGGAGAGGGTGTGGAAGGTGAGCTGTTGCTGTTCAGGGTGGAAGCCTCACTTTGTTTCAAGAACCCATCAAACTTAACAATACTATCATCTGTGTTAAGTCCCATAGTCATCCCTTTATTCAAAGGTGGACTGGGAACCTTATGGAAATCATGGTCAGCAGCAAAACGAGTTTTCTCCTGTCTGCGGATTTCTGCACGTTGCTTAACTGTCAATTTCGACAAAGCCTCGATCTTGCTAATCATTATGCCCAATAATTTAGAAACAAATTCAAATCGGGGAGTGGTCACACAGACGTCACGAAAGATCTCCCGTGACGCTTCGACAAGACGAACCTGTTCCAGTCTTTGATCAACCGAAAGATTATCATATTGGTTTATAACACACAGAGCAATGTGCATTGTCGCATGGAAAAAATGAGACGCAGTAATGTTCTGAAATGCCCAACTAAATAATTTTAGCATCTCGGCCGCCTCAGGTGAATTATAATTCCATTCAAGTAAATGCAACATTCGAACAGATGCCAGCATGGTTTCCTCTCTAGAACGACGATATTTAATGTCCTCATTTCCAAGCGTACTGTAATATCGATGAAGTACAAGCAAAGTTCGGAGATAATCAATTTCATACCAAAACCTTTGAAATAAAAGATCTGATGGGCAATTCTTGTTATCGCCCTTAAGTACAGACGTCGACAGATACCCAGGAGCTTCATTAAAACTAGTTCGAATGCTTTGATGGATCTCCAATACTTCTTCATAGGAAACCTTGGTTCCATGCTGGCCAATTCCTGAACTAATATCGAGGACTTTAGAAAGCCATTTAGACATCCTATCCCTAAAAATAGTGTAACTCGTGGCAGTACGAGTGGTCAGTGGGAGAACAGTGGGGTGGTGTTCGTATTCTGGCATAATGTCCTCGTCAAGTATATTAGAAGGCAATTCTACATCACAACCTTGCGAGCTGATTGAAGTTGGCAATCCTTGAATCATGGAAAAGTGAAGGTCAATATATCGAACTGCGGCCCAAATTCGTCGGCGCTGCTCACCTTCAAAAGTGGACATGGCAAACCACTTTGGATCACGATGAAGTCCCATAGTTTGGCACATACGAATTGCCATACTCAGAGAAACAGCAGCATTATCAGCCCATTCCCACAACGTGTGTTGCCGAGCTTGCGTCAAGATCCAAATAACTACGGCTCGTACATTGTTCAAGCCCGGTTTAAAAGTCAGCTTACCTGATAACGCGCAAACTTCAGCACCTTCCAACCACGTTGACCATGTCTTCCTTGGAGCACCCCTAAATGCAGCAGGAATATCATCCGGGGTGTATGATTGTAATGCTAGCACAAGCATGCACAAAAGCATTGAAGTCCAAACCAGCTCTGTGCCGTTCGGACTTTCCCAGAATTTCTCATAGTCCTTTGCAAAAGACGGGCGATGAACAAGTTGGAAAAGAGGATCGGTAAATGCAAAATAGCGGTCAATCAGTAAATCACATACAGAGCGAGAAGGAATTGTACTCAAGACTTCCAGTGGAGACATCCTTGAAGACCCTGAGCACATGAAAGGATAAGGATTAGGATTTTCGCTCGAATCGGCTGCAAAAGCTGGTTCATGACAGCTTGGTTTGGATGAAGTTGGTTTTATAGACATTTGCTGAATCAAATCTTCAAGTTGATCCATCTCGTTAAATAGTGAACCCCAATGAGTATCGCCGTGGTAAATTGATTTCCCATTCTTATCCAGTTTTAGCATACCCAACGAATCACGGGCTTTGGTCATCTCTTCCTTTAGAAGCATTTTATCTGATACAGAGTTGTTGCGCTCAATTATCTCCAATGGTGATAAAGATTTTTCTTCGCCCGAGCTTGTTGAAAATTGACCTGGGGAAACTTTTGAGCGCTGTTCTTTATCTTGCATCATACTCAAC
The DNA here is from genome assembly GCA_030463045.1 of Geotrichum macrosporum. Taxonomy (NCBI): domain Eukaryota; kingdom Fungi; phylum Ascomycota; class Dipodascomycetes; order Dipodascales; family Dipodascaceae; genus Geotrichum; species Geotrichum macrosporum. The sequence goes on from JAKVQY010000203.1 coordinate 2,108, forward strand.
ACAAGCATTTCCATTTTGTCAAGGCGCTTTTTCAATTCAGTAGCTTGCTCAGGATCTTGCTGCTTACCTTCCTCAGGAAGATCAGAAAATGTGATCGCCAGTGAACCAGTCTTAGCTTTCTGAAACACTAGTCGTGGTTGAGAAAATTTATTATTCTGAGAGTGAATTGCTGAAAATCTTTTATTAAAAGACATTCCCATATTTTCATTTACCCCCTGTGTGTTATAAAATGAAGCAGAGAGTCCAGAAGATTGACCGTTAGAAGATGATATGCCTGGCATTACCAGTGTATCCCCAATGACACCCCGGATATTTGACGCAATATTTCCACTTGAATCATTCGGTTGAGGAGCATACGTACATGAAGATTCAATGTTCCGTTTTACACAGTTCGAACAAGGGTGCTGGCGATTGCATTTCAATTTTCGCCTGCGGCAAAATGAACAGTTTTTTGGGTGTCGATTTCGTCGACGGACCTTCCCAGACAAGCTATCAAAGGTGCCATTAAAACTGGGGTTCTCTTCTTTATCATTCTCATACATTATAGAATCATTCGGGTCGGTTGTAACATCTTGGTTAGCAGAATAGCTCACAAAATTAGATTGAGAGCCAAGAGCTTTTTCGTCAAAAGTCGCGCTCCCTTCAGTAGTAAACCCCTCCTGCAAAAGATACGACAGAGGAGACTTGAGGTCACTGGCAATACCTTGACCTTGAGTAAAATCCATTTTTTCAAAAAGTAGTAGATGTATCACTGGAAGTTCAGAGGAAAATATCGTCTGCAATTTACTTAATTTCGAGAAGATTGCACTTAGCAAAAAGTTGCTCTACTAATCGTACTGTCTTGCAATAAAAAAAACTTGTACTTGTCAAAACTCGAGGTATGAGTACTTTAAGAGACGGTGGTGGCAATCTGGATAGTTACGCAAATGCTGGGCTAGAAGAAACAAAAAAAGTGGTGGGAGAAAGAAGGCAATCTTTCTTCAATCATGAGCCAGGTCGAGTTGGAGCTTTTTCAAAACCTTACGTGAAGAGCTTATATGACCTAACCCTTAATAAGTTGCATCAGCAGCGGTATTTAGAAGCAGCAATTAAGGTTAATGTGCAAAAGCCGCTGCTATTGTATCTGGAGTTCATAAAACATTCCGAATCTCTTTGAAATTCACTATTCAAAAGCTATCAGAAACAACTCGGAGCTTTTCGAAAAAAATAACAGCTTCTAAGGAAGGGCTTTACCATTTATCTATTACTAACACCTTTTCCCTTATTCTTCCGTACCTTATTTTTGCGGTTAGCTCCATTCTGTGTTCCAGAAACTAAAAGATTATCTGAGTTGTCTAAGGCAGTCAATTTAGTTTCTTTTAAAATCTCTTGCTCCTGTGACGGTCCGTTAGTCTCATTCTTCTCAATTGGAATAGGAGTGCTGAAGGGTGTAGTATTGGAAAAAACGTCCTCCGCCTCATGCTGCGTTTGTATTTCTTTAGAGCTTGAGACTTTCCCATTTGTTGAGGAGTCCAAAATTGCTTTAACCCCATTTTTTGGACTAGAAGTAGCAGCAGTCTGCTTGGCTTTCGCTTTTCCGCCCTGAAAATTCTCCCGTACTCGAAGATAATGTCTTAACTCCTCTGCACTAACACTTGGAATAAGTTCCTTAAGTGCTTTATCAAAGTCTCTGTTGGTTACCAAGACATCGGTGTCAGCGTCTGTTGCAATATTTTCAAACCACCACCGAATTGAAATTTCTTTTGCCTCCGGGGAGGTCACCTTCAAAGATTCATTGTAAGAACGAATTTTTTCATCAACTTCGTTAGCAGTTCGAGTCATTGCATTTAGCATAGCATCAGAACACATAGCGTAAAAGTCAGCTCCTGTATACGTGAAAGGACATTTCTGAGATAGTTGAGCAAGGGATACAGCTGGGTCGAGTGAGAACTTGCGCGTTAAAGCTTCAAGAATAGTTTGCTGCTTTTCATGTGTATCTGAAATGCCCAGATAAAGCATTTTGTCAAATCTTCCTGGTCTAAGAAGAGCCTCATCAAGTAAGTCTGGCCGATTAGTAGCTCCAACAACGAAAACACCTTCGCCACCGGATCCACTCATGCCATCAAGTTCTGCAAGTAGCTGAGAAACAATGCGATCCATGACACCACCTGAGTCACCTTGGTTTCCACGCTTTGGAGCGACAGAGTCGAGTTCATCGAAAAATACGACACAAGGGCGCGCATCGCGAGCTTTTTGGAATACTTTTCGAACGTTGGCTTCGGATTCACCAATATACATGTTGAGTAGCTCTGGGCCTTTTACAGAAAAAAAATTCAAGGAAAAGGTGGTTGCAATAGCTTTGGCAAGTAACGTTTTACCAGTACCTGGAGGACCATAAAATAGAATACCGCTTCTCTTCTTCATACCACTGCTAAATAGCTGCGGATATTTCAGCGGCATCTCAATCGTATCCAGAATCTCTTTTTTGATTCCTTCTAAACCTCCGACATCCTGCCAGCTGACGTTTGGAATTCGAGGAGCACCAATTGAATCACTGTATTTTTGTCGTGCTTCGCCAATGGCTTCCTCAAAATCTTCTGGAGTAATTTTGATAATTCCTCCAGACGATAGAATAAGATCACGAACATTTTTTTCATGTTGTTTAGAGTATTTTTCCAAGCGTGCTAAGGCCTTTTGCTTGCTGGTTTGCACAATTGACACCAAATCCGGCGGAGTAAGGCCGGCAGATTGCAAGGCTAATGCATTAATAGACAAGTCTCCACGCAGAGCAAAGGTAAACTGAAACTTTGTCTTTCCAAATATTCGAAATGTAGATTGCGTCGGAAGTTTAGAATAGCACAGCTCTCTGAATATGTCTCTTCGCTCTGCTTCCGAGGGAACTCCTATATCAACCTCAAACTTGAATTTTGCTCTTACCGATTCTGATAACTTATCCACATCAGCAACTGTCGCTGCAATAATGATATTTTCTTTCGCAGAAAATTCCTGAATCAAATCAACGACTCTAGAAGTCATTCCTGTGCCATCTTTGCCATCCTGTTCAGACTTCTTTGCAAGAGCATCAAGATGTCTTATTAGAACAAGGCAAGGACTGATGTGAGAAGCCCGTTCAAGACGAGCCCTAAGGGTTCCCAAAGTTTTTGCATCATTGTCTCCAAGAGAGTCATACCCACTAATTTCAAAAGTATGGATTCCCATTTGCGCTGCAACACTTTTGACAACACTTGTCTTGCCGGCGCCTCGCTTAGATGAATGAATCAGAATAGTGGTATGAAGGGATGCTCCCAAGGAAGAAATACTAGCAGCTAAGTATTGATACAACTTTACAGCATATGTAAAGAGCGTAGTCTGGCTTTTGAAGTCAGTTCCATATACTGGAGGTGACGGAAGTGAAAGATATTGCTTCCAAGGCAGCGTAGTTGGTATGCATATATCCTTAACAATTCCCGACTGAATCATCCGTGTTTGAGACGGATCAATTAGAAAATCCTGAGTCAGTTCTTTCTCTTGAGATCCTAAAGCAGTGATTTTGAACCAAGCAACTTCATTAGGTTTGCCTAACGGCAGGGGACCTCCTTCATCCATTGATTCGTCGCTGCTAGGTGCATACATAGTTTTTGCAAGTATTGTGTCAATTGGTACAGCAATCAAATCTCCGCTTTTGATAATGCGGTTGAAGCTTTCAAAGTAAGTTCTGAGCCCAGAGAGGAATGCAGTTTGTAACGTCCTGTCAGTAGTAATAACGGAAGCAAGACGAGAAATTGTTACTTCTTTGGCTGTTGTTAAACCTGGCGTGCGCGAACTTCCTTGGTCGCATTCTTTTGGAATTTTAGAAATTTGTACAGTTGAAGGTGTATTCAAGTTGAAAATAAGGAACGGTGACAAATAAACATCGTTACTAGAGATTGAATTTGATTCAGGGTATGAAAAAAGACGAACGTGACGCTGAGCCCCAGTTTCAGTTTTAAGTAGCACCTGGGGAAATTAGAATTTAAACGTAAAAAAGTCAGGAAGAAAATATTAACCTACCACATCGCCGGAGAAACAGCCAATGCCGGCCAACTGCTCAAATCGGACAAACCCTCTAGACTCTGGGTCGTCTTTAAGTCCTGGAGGAGGAATTATACTGAATACTGATATAGGGTTACTAAGAGGACGAACAGTTAGCGAAACTTCTACATCATTGTTCGCAGCAGATTGCAAATAGTTTGAAATTTCATCCTCGATTTCATCGTAATAGCTTTCGCTCCTTGGAGATCTTTCTGGTTCTCCAATGCCAGATTGATCCTTAATAATCGTAATTTTGGTTTCATTACTGAGAAGACCCTGATCGACAGGCTCACAGAGCTTGAAGATTCCGTTCAATGCCGTGTCATACTCTCCTTGCCGTATTACTCGGAAGTTGGAACTTCCTAGAATCTCATTCATTGCGTCTCTGCGGGCCATGGATCTGACACGCTCATAAGCTTCAGGGCGACAAAGGAATGTAACCTCGTCTAGGCTTACAGGCGAGACAGCTTGAATTAAAATTCGACTATTCGAAGGCGGACCGCCAATCAATTTATTGCAATTCGAAAGCAAGCACGTATGTGGAGGAATAGAAGCATGTAAATTTGCATCGACTCGGTAAAGGGTCCATTTCTTGGAAGTTTCCTGGGTTTGATTGATGCCATGTATGACAATGTAAAGTCCAGTTTCGAAAGCATGGTTTGAAGATGGATAGTTTTTGCCGTAAAGTTCCTGAAGCAAATCTGACGACAATGATACAACATCGCTTGGAAGCGCATCAGAGTAGAGTGCTGTGCATGGCAACTGATGGTTGCTAAATGAGGGTAGGTTGAGATTTGCGCTCATCTTGCTACTAACAGGGGCTGGCGGAGAAGTAGAAATGGCTGCAGGCATTTTTTGTGGGGTGACTCAATGAACGTGCCCGAGTAGTAATAGCTGTTAGCAGCAGATATCTATAAAGCTGAGCAAGTGAAGATAGCAAGGAGCAAAGCTAGAATAACAATATCTACCTAATAACTTCAGAGTAAGCAACTGGTGTGAAATGGTCTGGGAAGTGTAAGTAAAAATTGAAGATTGAAATTCTGACTGTATATTTTGTAGTGGACCTCGGCTGAAAATATAGACATCTCATATACTTCCCATTGCTTTCTATTTAACTAAATAATTCATTCAACGCAATTTTTCCGTGATTTCTCAGTATTTACTTTCTCACATACATCGGTCGACTCAGAATAAACAGGTCCTGCCACATTTAAATACTGACCGATTCCTTTAAATCTGGTCAAGCAAACTGAAAATTCTTCAACAGCCATCCCTCGTTGGTACTTATCTTACTTCACAGTGCATTAAATGGCTTTTCAGAGTCAGCGTGAAGTAGGACACTTGGTAAATGTATAATGCTGTGAATTCAGGTTCCTAGCAAAGCATGCTTAATTTTTTTCTTTTCTTTCATTGTACTTGTTATTTGAAAGTTTGAGAAGATCAGAAAATCAGCGATGAGCACTAATGCTGCGAACAGTCATATCGTAGTATTCAACTAGGCCAGGTTCATCAGTTAAAAAGTTTTATCGCGTAAGATTGTCTCTGCAGTCTATCCTTCAACCGTTGGTTCTCAAGAAACTGTTACATAGGTACTCTTGTTGATGTCACAAATGTTAAGGGAAAGTACATAGTTGAGCTACAAAATATGTGTTTCAGTCAGCCTAGAGTACGACTGAAACTACTCAAGTCATTCACAAGCTCAGTTTGATTTCGTCTTTTCAGCCGGAATCCACTGAGATATCCTCTTGACCATATCCCAACAAATTAGAACAGGAATTATGAATGTGGGCAAGTAGAAAGAGACCAGCTTGAGGAGGTCGAATTTAGGAACATCAATGTAAAACAATTCAACCAAGCACGCAAATGTGGTGCAAGCAGCCTCGCAGCCATAAATCAAGGAAGGAATGTAAATTTTTTTGTTGTCTGTGTCATAGGCGTTAGTACAAGTTTCATGAATCATATGTTTTAAAGGCATACCTTTAAGAAAATAATAGGCACCAAAAAAGAAGAATGGAAGCTGAAATATCAACTCTACCCAGACATATGCTACTAGCCATGGTGGGGAATTGGCTACTAGTAGATCATTATTATTTTCGATATGAAATCTACCAAGTTTGTACTGAAGATTTGTTTGATATTTTACAGGAATAGCGATGGTGCTGTCAATTAATAGTGTTATTAGAATGTGCTGAACACTAAATCGTTGCATAAGTTTTATATTCAAAAACAATTTGGTCACTTGTACATACAAGTAGATGACATAGAACAAGTCTCTTTTCCTCTTAAAGATGGATGCTGTCATGATAGTTTGCAAGGTTCTGGATCCTGAAATGATAAAAGTTCTAGAAAACAATTTTTAACACTGACAATTTCAGAACAGACCGGTATAAATGACACCAGCGCAAAACAAGCATAGCTCAGATATAAAATACTTTAACAAAAAGAATATTCCATAAGTGGCCAATTTAAGGAGAAGCAAATAATTAACAATGATAACAGAATAAACAATAAAATGCTAGGCTATGTACAGGTGTGAGATATTTTATTTTTTGGCAATACTCTCAAGAACATCGCGAGCTTCGTTAATTTTCATGGCCAAATATGGAGACCCTCCACGATCAGGATGATTTTGGATCATGATCTTGCGATGTGTTTTCTTGATATGATTCTGTGTTAGGCTATGCTGGCTCAAACCATCTAGTCCAAGAATATCAATCGCCTCCGCCACAGACATTTTGGGATCAAATCCGCCGGGGTAGAAATTTCTGTTACTACGGTAAGAACCTGCCGCAGCAGCAGCAGCAGCAGCAGATCCTTCTGAGTTGAAAACTTCTGGTGGCATTGCTTTCAGTCTGTTATATGCACGAAATCCCGCGCGCCCGCTTGTAAATAACACGGCCAGCCCAAAGGCAGCAATTATGGGAAGCACCTAGTCTTAAATTAGACCAGGAATATTTTTTAAAAAAAATAATCTGTCCATATGTTCCTACCATGTTTATATTGTGAAAATGTGCAAAGTGATGATTAAAGCTTAGTTGATAATTTTTGCAGTTAAAGTTGTTTGGGAGTTATGGAGGCAAATAGAGAACGGTTGCATTCCTATTCCCGAATGATTCTTGTATGAGGAAGAGACTATGAAAATGAGTCCGCCAAGAAAAAGTCTCAAGATCACATTTAATTAATAATGACTAGTTTACGTGTTTCTTCTATACCACATTTAAAACATACAATTGATATAGTAAAGCCACCTTGGCGACCTAATATGAAAGATAATTCATCAATAATGCCTAAATTTGAAATTAGTTGTGTTCTTATATGGAAAAAAAATGATTAATGGAGTTGACAAAAGTCCCTTTATTCGGTTACAATCTCGCTAGGATTGGGCATGAGTCGCACATATGTGTTGAAGCTGGCAGTATCAATTGTCTTTCGTCGACCCTCTAAGTACTCCATCATTTCCGAGTAAGTCTGAGGAAGCACTGAGTAAAATTTAGGCTCTGCAAGAGAGTTTTCTGCTGGTTGTGCAGCCACAAAATAAGAGTAGGTGAATTGACCTGTATTGGTAGTAGTACCATGCGTCAAGTCTCTGACTGTTGAGTCAACTCGCACTTGGACAAGCGTACCTGGAAGAGAATTCTTGGCAAACTCGGATTCCACGGCCTCACTGGGGTCAGCAGTAGCTTCAGGGTTTAACTTGCGGTTAATAAATTCAGTATAAACAACTGTAGCGGTGAGATAAAGCACTGAACCAACAGGTACCGGGTTACGAAAGGTAGTGGAGTCCAATGACACAAAGCGTGGAATATTGTGTGAGAATGCGGCTGCGCAAGAGTAAGCAAGTTCAAAGGTTTGGCGGAGAAGATAGCCACCAAAGATCATATAGGAATGTCGATTACGATATTGAGGCTGCATCATGGATGTAGAAGAGATACGAGTTTCTTGCATGAGAGACACTGAAACCTGCTTAGAAGATGGGTCAAGGGGAATGTCTTTGGCGGAACGGACATCGGCAAAAGTAGATGCTGTATTAGGATCTGGGCGCTGTTGTAGCCACATTTGATGAATAATGTCGGATTCATCATCAGATGGCGTATGATGAATTAAAGCTGTCTTTGTAGCTTCGAGGCGCTTATGAGCATTATACTTCTCCGCTCGTACAAAGTCTGCCAGTTCAGATTCAGTGCTAGGAAGGAGTTTGTTAATAGCAAATGACCGTTTTGTAGCCGGATCGCGAGCTACAAAAGTAAAGTTGGCGGTGAGAAAAACATTTTCTTCCTTGATATCTTCAGGACAGATTTCAGATTCCAAGTTGAGATCTTTCTTATGAGTTGCTGCTTTAATTGTGATTTCCATTGATGACCGACCAGTCCAAGTTACATTTCCAGAAAGCGTGACATTAAGCTCTGATATGGAGTCCAAGCGTTTCTTCATGTAAATTCGATCCACAGACGCGGTTACAATAACTGGCTCGGCTGGAGAGCAATGACGATACGCAATTACACCAGCGAGGGCATCAAGATCTTGAAAGATTTGGCCAATGCGTAACCTTCCGTAAGCATTGATGTAGGCGTCCAAAAACCATTCATCACTTTTAAAGGGTAAAACGACATATGAAAAGGAATCCTGAGGTGAGCGATTGACAACGTCTGTAGTCCCAACTTTGGTATATGAGTAGGACTCAAGTGGGAGATCGTGAGGGGATAGTTTGCCTGATGCCAACTCCTCTTTGTGATTTGCTATCCATTCTTCACGCTGTTTCTCACGAGCACGTAGGGCAGTGAGCCATGTAGTTGTTCCCCGCGTAATTGCGGTTTTGGATGGTACAGGATGATGAGAGTGGTGCCCTTTGCGGTCCTCATCTTTGTGCCCTACAGTCGTACTGCCAGTGGTGATACTGCGGGTAACAAAACGATTTCTTCCACTAAATCGAGTAGCAAGATGAAAAATTCTCATTGACTTCATTTTACCTGTACAGTAACCTGATTCAAGTCGTTTAGAGCAAGCTGAACACAAGAATATATATTCTGAATAATTGGATTTTTTTGGTGGGAGCAAGCATCCGGACAACTTCTACAAAAATAGATGAGTTCTCGGGGTATGTAGGTGTCCCCATACCCGAGTTTTTATCTTCAGCATCGAAAATTGCACGGAACATTAATTATATATTCTTCTCGTGAAGATAAAACAAAAAAGTTCAGCCGTGTGAAGCTTTCAGAAATTTCGGAACTTGACCAAGACCGTAGCAACTACAAGGCTGCGATCATTGTGCTTCTAGAGGAAAACAGACCGGTTTAAGGTGCTTTATTTTCGTATACAAGAAGTGCATAATCATAGACAATGCCAATTTCCCCGAAATGTTATTAATATGTAAAAATTATATCCAATGCTTAATTCCAATAAATTAATTTCATTGTCAACGCCTACTTGTCGACAAAAAGACTTACACTCCGTTGCTTCTTAGAAGACTGAAAAGGACTTCCTCTCTTTATAACTGTGATAGAGTCGTTTTCCTTTTCATAATCAGCCTCCATGGCAATGTTTTCAAAATTTACAGGAGCCAGCGACAAATGGCGGCGTACAGGCGACCCAGATCCCTTCGCAGATCGCTCAGCATTTGCAACTTTGGTCATTTGAGATTGGGGATGATCACTCGCTGAGTTGATAATAGCCATAGTGGCGGACCCCAAGATACTCTTGGATCGATCGAGGATTGCCTGGTTGAGCCGTCGTTCAAAAGATATAACTCTCGCTTCTAGCTGATTCAATTCCTGAGACCTAATGTTGTATGTCTTATCCAGGGATGCTACCTGTACTGTCAAGGCGTCCTTTTGTGCTTGGATCTGCTCTGTCTTTTCTGCTAGCTCATTGACATGCTTTTCATGCCTTGAAATGTCGGTGTTAAAGAACTTGAGCAGCTTCATTTCGCTTTCAATTGACTCCACTTGTGCATGCAATTTAACGGCCCGCCGTTCTGAATCCGCTACCTTTTGTTCAGCCTCCTTTATAGCTTGAGTTAACTTTAATTCGGAGTCCAGTTCCAGAGTCTTCTTTAATTGGTGACTCTCCTTTTCTTTCTGTTGAGCAACAGCTTCCATTTCTTTGATTTGTGCTTCCATTTCAGCTATCCTTCTTTCCATTGTAGCAAGCTGATTTCGAAGTTCAGATTCCTTCTCCTTAGCTCTAATTTCCATCTCTTTCAAGCGATCCTCAGCTTCATGCTCTGCTGCTGCAATGAGTGTCTGAGCATTAATTTCTGCCTTACTGGCTAAGCTTTTTAATTTCATTATATGATTTTCAGAATCTTTCAAGCGAGTCTCATATTCACTGTGAATACTTTCAGAAAGCTTGTCCAACTTGCATGCAAAATTTTGAAATTGCTCAGTATTAATGCAAGCAGACTCTTTAGCTAGCAGCTCTTGAACTTGATTAAACTTCAACAGGTTTTCCGAAGAAGATTCTCTTAGCTCGAGAGAAACCTTATTGAACAACTCATTAAGTGATTTCTCATGATGTGACTTACTTTGCTGTTCCCAAGTTCCTAATTTTGTCATTATCTCAGGTATCATATGGTCGTGCGATGGCATTTCGGGACAAGAAAGGGTTGACGCATTGTTGATTGCTTTTGCAATGGAAGCTTGAAGTGAATCTTGAATTTTAAAAAGATCTGAATCAAGAAGTTGAATCTGCTCAGTAGTTTTTTCAGATGTCCTTTTCAGTGCTTTACTAATTTCACTAGAAACGCTCAAAGTCTCTTCCCTAACTAAATCTGCAACTTGGCTGTACAAACCGTCAAAATTAGTTGTAGATTTAACAAAGTATTCCCGCAGACCCATTAGAAGATTTATCGTCTGCTGCTGCTGTGCACTAATATTTTCTGAAAATTGTTCAAACTCTTCAAGCAGAGTGCTTGTTTTTCTGTTCACAACTCTCTCAAGGTCTTCCTTTGAAATCGCCTGTCTCACTTCTTCTTCAGCCTGGGTTTCACTTAGATGTAATAGCTTTTTAATATGAGATTCCTGCAGTTGAATTCGTCGTCCAAAATCTCTAGTCTGCTCCAAAAGTACGTCTGCGACAGTGGTCAAAGATCTTTGAGACTCTCTTTGGGTATCCAATGAACTGATTATTTGAGGAAATCTATCCTTGACAACATCCCCAGTCTTTTCTGCGCTCTGACGAGTCTTTTCAATTAATTCAATGAGAGTGGACAGAGTAGAGCCATTATCCTTTGAACGACTAAACAAAGTTGCAAATTCACGCATTGCATCTTTCACTGTAGTTTCTACAATTTGATTCTGCATCTTGATATCTCGTGAAGCCTCCAAAATCTCCACTATCCGATCTTCATTCAATGAACTGTAGTTTCTACTTGCGAAACTTTGTCTAATGGGACTTGCGTTCATTTTGAAGGGACTTCCGGATACAGGACCGACCCCGGAAGAAGTTGGGGTAAGATTTAAAGTGTCAGGGTGAAGCGGCATTGGAGGAGGAGCACGGCTAGGATCACTGGAATCCCACATAGGGATGGTTTGGTCTCGCAAGCTAGGAGAATTTTCTTTATTTTTAGTAGGTGATACTGTATTTCGCATATTTTTGGGAGATGGAGGAATCCAGCGGGGCAGGATATTTAACAATGAGCTTTCGTTGCTTTCAGAAAAATGGCTTCGATACCGACTGGTTTGAATGCCTGTCTTGGGAAGTTGGTACAGGAGGGGAGATGTGAGAAGTTGAAGAAATAAGGAAGTTGTCGGTTGATCTGTTGGCGAACTGGTTTGATTGATCTTATACTGAGGGAACAATGTGAGCTTTGGTGGATACTTTTTCTGGAAAGAAAGTTGTTACTAAATTTAAAAGAGAAATTGCAAGTGAAAGCGATTGAGACAGTAGTTATAAGTAATTGGTAGGAGAAACTAAGAAGAAATGGAGGGTCCATTGATGAATATATATTTGCAGCTTTGTTCCTACTCTGGTGGTTCCTGTTGGTTCCTGTTGGTTGTGCTCGGTTTGTTTGTTTGTTTACCTGCTTTAAATGTTTATTTACGGACATCCTAATTCAGAACAAATCACATGACACTCAGCCCTGCAATTGCTTAGTAATATATATTTGGAGCAAATGGGTTGGGGTGAATTTTATCGGGTAATTAGCAGTCACAAATATATAATATTTCAGTCTAGATTGTATTATTTCAGAACCACTCTGATCTTTCAAAGTCTTTAATTTCACCCTTGCCCACAATGAGAATAATCTAGTCAGCACTCAATAATTGGCTGACACAGCATTATGGATTTTGCAACATAGTAATGTGTATGACACCACACAAATTTTTCCTTTCTCTCTGATCTCTGTTTTTTTTCTTCTTTGAATAAAATTTTCTTTTCCACTTTTAGGCATCATCGACACTCCAACCCGACGACCTAAGTACGACATATACAATGGGATCCAAATTCTTGAAGCCAGGCAAAGTTGGTATGTTACTTCGAGTTCATAATGAACTGTGCTACTGTGGAAGACTGCTACTGGTCATTTGAGACAATGCGGTGTAGTTGAAGAGAGGTCTTTTTTGCGGATCATCACAGCGAGTAAGACTAGGCCCTATTCACAAACATGACAGCAGCAAAGGACTTGTACATCTTTTTTATTTTAAAAAAAGGTTTTTATTTGGCCTTTTACTGTCGAAATATGTCGCTGCGACGTTGTTTTGCAAGAACCTTAGCAGTCTTTTCATAGTAATACTTTGGTGTAGATTTTTAACTAACCTGAATTTTAGCCATCATCGTCCGCGGACGTTTCGCTGGTAAGAAGGTCATCATTATTAAGCCCCACGATGATGGCTCCAAGTTGCATCCTTTCGGTCACGCCCTTGTTGCTGGTATTGAAAGATACCCCTTGAAGGTTACTAAGGCTCACAGCGCTAAGAAGGTTGCTAAGAGAACCAAGATCAAGCCTTTTATCAAGGTTGTCAACTTCAACCATCTTATGCCCACCCGTTACACCTTTGAACTGGAGTCCCTTAAGACCGTTGTCAGCACTGAGACCTTCAAGGAGCCTTCCCAGCGTGAGGAAGCCAAGAAAACCATCAAGAAGGCTTTCGAGGAAAAGCACCAGGCTGGTAAGAACCAGTGGTTCTTTACCAAGTTGAACTTCTAAGATCCTTGTATAAAATCTCGTTATTGTCATGTCAAAATAAAAGAATTTATTTCTAATGTATCTTTAATTGTCGTACATTTGAACTGCCCAAACTAAATAGGTCTAAATTTCACGCTTGGTGTGAAATTTTTACTGAATCGTTTCAGCACCCTAAAAAAACTTTTCTCTAAAAAAAATGTTAGAGCGTCTACAGCCCAACGTTGAAAGTCCCTCGTCCGGCAATGATACGAGCACGAGAATACCTTCGACACGCGTCGACTAAGGCACAAAGTGGAGGAGCCAAGCTGAAGTCTTCATCATCACTGAAAAAACCACAATATGATTACAAACTGATATTTACAAACTCGGAACAACTTGTTCAGTCCGCAACTCTACGACGTCTATCTCCAGCAGGCGTTGAGCTTGTTCGAGACAATTACAATCAATATAATTCTGCTAGAAATGAACTAAACAACCTCCAGGCACATAGAAGACTTCTCGAAAAATCAGTAACTCTTGGTAAAGGAGATACCATGTCTGCTTGTTCAGATCAACTGACAAACTTGCGGAAGGAAATGGGAGAGCTGAAAAATCGGGCCAAACAACTGGCGACCGAGGTTTCTGAGTATGAAACACAGCTACTAGTTGGAGCAGATAGTGTTCCAAATTTTATCAGTCCTGACTCTTTCATTCCTACTCCTCAGGAAATCGACATTATCCATGACAACGAAGGGAGACGCCCCGTGCTTACAAAAAATACAGACCACATGACTATTGCCAAAGAATTGGGAATAGTTGATTTAGATGCTGCTGCTCGAGTCTCTGGAACTTCATGGTATTATCTTATTGGGGATGGCGCGCTTCTGGAGCAAGCGCTTGTTAACTATGCCCTTTCTAAAGCACGCAAAAGGGGATTTGTGCCTGTCATACCTCCTTCTATTGTTCGACAGGAAATGGCTAGTGCATGCGGATTTAGGCCGCGTGATCAAAACGGTGAACAGCAAATCTATAATCTTGCGTTTAAAGGAGCTGATTTATGCCTGACAGGTACCGCAGAAATCCCATTGGCCGGTCTGTACTCAAATACTGTAATGGATTTGGGTACGCAAGGAATCAAGAAACACGTTGGAGTCAGTAGGAGTTATAGGGCAGAAGCTGGAGCCAGAGGTCGTGATACTAAAGGCCTTTATAGAGTTCACGAGTTTACGAAAGTCGAACTATTTGCCTGGACAGATACTAAAGAACGGTCTACTGAAATACTGGAGGAGATTTTAGATCTTCAGAAGGAAATTATTTTTGACCTCGGATTGACGGCAAGAGTTCTCAACATGTCCCCTGATGAACTTGGCTCGCCTGCTTATAAGAAGTATGATATCGAAGCTTGGATGCCAGGAAGAGGCGATTGGGGAGAGGTGACTTCAGCGTCGAATTGCCTTGACTTTCAATCTAGGCGAATGCACACAAAATACCGTACAGAAGAAGGTAGTGGCAAACTCGCATTTGCGAACACATTGAATGGAACAGCCATGGCTGTTCCCCGAGTAATTGTAGCAATTTTGGAAACCTTCTACGAACCCGAAGCTAAACGAGTCAAGATACCTCTCGCTTTGAAAAAGTGGATGGACGATCGAGAATATATTGAATGATTTTTCCTGAACTAAAACATGTACGTAATAACCTTGATATACTCTAAGTAGATACAGTACAAATTATCTAGCAATCTCAGATCATTCATGATTTGCCATCAGGACAAAAGTTGGGATTAAAACTTTTGGACCGTTTTTTTTTCTTCTTACCACCACCACCACAGACCAAAGTTCATTTTCAACTGTCTCCTTTCCACACGTTTTTTATTCTTTTTTTTTCAGTTGATCTACTTTTGGAATCAATTCAAGCGATTATTCATATCGCAATTTGCTTGTTTTTTTAAGAATCGTATCCTAAAGAAACAAGATCCTTTATTTCGCGCACTATCGTTCGAGTCAGCAGGACCCAACTGAAGCAATACAGCTTTTCCAGTAAGTAAACCAAAGTAAGAGACATGTTCTCAGTGGGTAATTATAATTTTTGAAATATTACTCTAACTAACTCATGTAGTTTAAAATTCCTGTCTACTTGTAGACATATTTGAATTTGCGATTCTCTACCTGATGCATTACAAAGTGTAAACAGAGGAAAATGCAAATTAATAAGACTTCTAACATTCTTCGGAGGCTGGCAGACATGGTGAGTTTAACTACCTCAATATTTAGGAATTGTTCCTTTTCTAACTGTGATTTAGCCTTCTGACTTGAGGGAGCTGGTTGATTCGTTTGCTACCATGCCTCTAGACAGGCTTCCAGATGCTCTTAAAGAATTCTCAAACGTCTGGGGTCGTCCTCGTGGCGATTTATGCCTTTGGATTTCTGTTCTAAATAGACATGATGATATTCTTAAAGAAATGGTGGCCAAGTACGAACTAAACCATGACAAGATCAAGCCACAGCCTTTTGATCCAGCTGACGAAACTCTCATTTCTGCAATTCTTACATTTACCGCCTTTATTCTCTCCAACTCGTCGAATAGAGGAATCTTTGCCAGTGAAAAGTATATTTTTGCTTTTCTTTATTGTATTTCCCCTACTCTAGTGTCTGGGGCCCTAAAAGTTTGTGTTACTCTTGCTATTCACCACATTCACTCGAAATATGTGAGATCTTACCTTGCTCCTGCTGAAGTAAATGTGGTATTAAAATATGCAACTTTTTTGTCGTCGGTACGGGTTGAAGGCCCTGGTGGACTTACAGAATCTACTTTACTCGACTATTTGTCGAATTTCAACCCCTCTCCAGGCTTCTCAGTCCAATATTATTTGCGCGGAACGGGCTCTGCTGGCGGACAGAAGTCATTTTCATCACCAAAACCTTCTAGTTTAGAGATAGAGAGTGCTAGGACTCCTACTCGATCTCGTTCAACTCCGTCCACTCCCCCTTCTTCTCGCCCCAAGCAGTCAGGCGCAACATCCAAAGAAGGTCTTACTGAGTACATGATTTCTACTAAAGATGTCGTTGATCAACCGCTACATGTTTCTCTTGAGAAAATTTTTGGGATAATTCCGGAAGAATACTGGCTTGACGCAGTTTTAAAAACTTTTATTGCAAAATCGGCTGCAGGCACTGACGAGGGCTCTAAATTGAGAAATCTTCTTGTTGAAATGCAGTGCGATGCACTGGCTATTACAGGCTATTCTTTCAATACCAGCACAGTTGACACAAAGATTTTTTCTGAGTATCCTTACATGATCCGTCATCTCTGTCAACTTATTCTTCCAGAGAGCAATGTCACGCCCGAGGTAAAGGTTGCTGCCATTGACACCTTTTGTTCTTTGGCCTGCCAGGTGTCCCTTGTTCCTGACATTGTTATTGCTCTCTCCTCACATGTGAACCATGGTCCTTTAATGATTGTTGTTCGAAATGTGATTAAGGATTTGAAGCGTAAGCACGAAGTCAATCAAGATTTTCTTGACGGGCTCACTTCTCTTGTTTTGCAGCTTTCCAATCTGGCAAGCACAGGTTCAATGGTTACTACAACCTCAGAGCTAATCCCTCTTCTTATTGAACTTGTTAAGATTGGAGCTGCAGTTCCCCGAGCGAGAACCAACGCACTTGATGCCCTTATGCATGTTGTATCTGATTCACTTCCCAACATGACGGCTTTTCTTCAAGAGCAAAGGGGCAGTGATCTTGCTTTGCAGTTTTATGAGGAAGCCGTGGAATCTTTTTTTATTTCTGAAAATCAGGGTACACCTCCGAGGTACTGCAGCGTTGACTATTCTATATCTTATTACAATGCACAATGGCTGAAAAATGTCATTCATTTGATAGCAGCTATAGCTACTCATGGAAGGGCATCTGATCGCATCCACATTATTTTGGAATCCAAATTTATCCCTTTAACAACAAAAGCTGTCCTGCGCCCGGAACTTTTTGGTTCTCGCATAATTATTCTAGCCTTGGGTATTCTTGGAAATATGATTGAAAATGAATCCTCATCTTTGCACGTCATGCTCGAAAAGGATCATATGGAGTCTATATTGAACAGTATTCCAAATCTCCTGGCATACTCTACTGCCTTTCATACCCCAATTGCTAAGTTTTATAACTCTTTATTTCATCATGAAGTGGGCTTGAATTTGAATAAGGAAAGAGGTCTTATCAAACAGTACTTTCAAAGTATTACTGCCCAAATTAATGGAAAGGACAGCTTGAAGCACTTAGGTGCTACTTTTGATCAGATTTGTACGGAGCATCCCAGTCTACGGCCATCCATTATATCCGAGTCTATTGCTTTGATTGATGCACTTAGCGGAAACCTTGACAAACAAACTTCTTCTATGCGCTCTTTTACGGAAATGGAGTTTGTGAATCAAGATAGAACCACTGAAGAAGATATTCAAGTTGCAAAATCCCATGCTTTGCTTGCATCCTCTATTGCATTCATTGAAGGCTTATTGAAAAATGCACATTCTCAAATTGAGTTTATTAAGCAGAAAGGAATTTCATCTCTCTTGCGGTTTTTCGAGTTGGAGTCACTTACATATGATTTCACGTATAATTCTTCTGCTATGGCATTGTGTTTGACTCTTAAGCAATTATTTGATTTAGACATCGACCGGCGTTATGTTGGAGAAGCAATCATAATTCATTTTGAGAAGTCTGTCACTCGCGTGGAACAAGCAGAGGCGGCAATTGATACGAGCAGTGAGGATGACATCATTGAAACTCCAGAATACAAGAAGTATCTTGCATCCCTAGGACCCTTAAACAACATTATGTACGCATTCTATGTTACAGTGTTTACGAATTTTGGTACCGGATTTCGCATTGTACATGTTTTAGAACAGCTTACAACGACAGATATTGATTCAAATCTTATTACTAGATTGGGCCGAATTCAACGGCAAGCTATTTGGGAAGACTCAAGAATTACTCAGCATATTAATACAGCTGTAAGAGATGCTACTCGGGCTGTGTCTTTGGATGATATCTTTGGTAGTCCCTTCAAGCGGTTGCAAGACACTGACGACGTTAAGAAATTGAAAGAACTTGAAGCAAACCTGAAAGAGGAAGGCAAAACACCTCGGTTTGCCACGGTTAAGGCTGGACGTTTCCTTTTGAATGGTGTTATCTTCACTGTTTCCAAGTTGTATTATGACATCTCAAGTTGTCTCTCACGCGACCCGCTTGAGCATCGAATCAATTTTGGCAACAAACAAACCTACAAGTTGCTTGAATCCATCGCTGGTGTTTTTGTTGGTCACTTCAACAAAATTGACCTCTGCAATACCTCTGAGGTTCCCATGAGATTTCTTGTAGATGCACTTACTTGCCTACAAAAGGTAATGTATAGACCCTTCAATCGCACTTTAATCTTGTCCAGGGGTGTGTTTATTTTTTTTAAGCAGCTTGGAGGAATTCTCAATATGGTCCAAATACTAGAAAATTTATTTGCCAGGGCAGATGCTAGTAATGATGATTCGATAACAGCTGGAGCCATCAAAGTACTTTTGATTCTTACTAATTATATGGTTTCGAGCAAATCCGTTATTGATAACACTACAATGTCTGTTCGTGTTTGGGGTCAGCATGACTCGGAGTACATTTCCAACTACTTTTTACTTTCACAGTTCTTCCTAGAATGTCGTCTTACAGTTTTTAATACTCTAATTAAGTTGTGGAA
>JAKVQY010000204.1:0-21047 GCA_030463045.1 Geotrichum macrosporum
CTAAGCTCGTCCTTGGGACGCTAGCAACTATAAGGTTTGGACACCTTATTCTCATCTCAACACTTAGTCAAAGCGACTAATGTAGATCGAAACATTTTTTGGCACAAGAAAATTTAATGCGCTTACCTCTCAAAGCTGCCTCGTATTACTTGTGTCTTTTGCCATGTGCTTTTTTCCTTTTTACCTTGTTTCATTTGGAACATTCAGGCAGTGACTTAGTGTTATTAAGGCCGTATTTTGCAGCTATATATTTTTTTTCATGCAGCTGAATTATTACGAATACTTGTTTTTTTGCTTATATTTAACTTAAAGTGAAAAGAGTGCACGGCACAATGAGAGAAGCATGACAGAATATAAATCTGAAAAAAATTAAGTCCGCAAATTCTAAAAAAAAAAAAAGAACTCCTCCTGACCGAACTGTTAAACAAATAATACTCTCAGCGACAAATGTTAGCGGCCAATATATCAGAGCTGAAAATTTAGCCCCATCAACTTGTTTAATTTGCTTCAATAGGTTAGTCGTGTTAAATTAAATAAAAGGAAAGTTTCTGAATCTTCTATCTTGTCATGTTCAAGGCTGACGGAGTTATCCAAAAGGCAATGAAGAAACCTCCTTTGGAGAAACGAGTGATGAATAGGAAGAACATATGGAAAGTTATAGGCGTGTGATATATAGTTTAAGTTCTAATAGTGAGGTGGTGAATAACTCTTCTCTCGAAGATTGAGTCCCTACTGTGACTTTCAGACCATATTTTCTATACATGAAACTTGAATTGTTATTATGATGACATAAATAGGCGGCAATAATGATTAACATATCTGAGTCGGAGAAAATTTAATTTTTCACGGTTGCTTCTATTTCAGTCACAATTCCGAGCATTTTTCAGCAAGCTAGGCCTCACGCTTATTTTAAAATTATTGATTAATTGAAAGAAGTATATCTAAAAATACAAGGTATATAATATATGCCAAACGATTTATCAGTTAGCTGAACAAATAATATTTGAAAACCCATTGGCCCTTAAAAATTACTTTCATATTTGCGCGGTAAATATGTTTTTTTTTATTCAACATTTTGTCCATAGAATGATTTCAATACTATTTAAATGTTCTTCTTCGCCTCCGAAAGTTTAAGTCTATTATCTTTTCAAAGTTATCTTCGGTTAAAAGATTGATCCATAAATCACGTTTATATGACCGATTTGTCTAAACTTACTTTAAAATATGAAATATTTAAATGTTGCAAATCAAGTCATTGGCGAGAAATTCAACGTAAATCCAAGAGCATACATTTCCTATGTTATCTAGCTCTCTTAGACTGCAGCACAATCAAAAGGAAAGTAAAAATAAATATGTTCTAGAGTTGCAAAAGAAAAAGAGACGCTCCTAAGCACCATCCCAATTCATGCCCATTGACCTGTTTCTCAACAGTGACATTTCTATTCATAGGAATACCGTACCCATCATGAAGCATGGACAGCATAAAGGAAAGATCAAGACACCACTCCGGCCGTCCGTAGAGTTCATCGTAGAGCGAACTGAAGTCATTTGCGGTATCTCGAAAAGCTTTTGGCCAGTGCGCGGGACCAGAACAAACTGCTCTGATGACATCTCTTAATTCAAACAAGGAGAAAAAGCGAGGTAATCCCAAAGGAGCCATCCTATCGTAAAAGAAAGAAAAAATGTATAATTCTTCTTTTTCAATAATTTCAGGTATGGGCGGTTGAAAGATTCCATTGAAAGAGCAAGGCTCAATATGGCAAGGCTTATCAATATTCAGAATTTCAGTGGTGAGCCCTAAGCATTCTGCAGGATTTGCGTGACCAGGACCAACCATGGTTATATTGACATAGCCTCCATTTAATCCCAAGAAGGATGTATCGACAGAGATAGTACGACTTAAACCTGAAGCTATACAGGGATTGACGATAACTTCTACCGGAGTAAAGTTATTACCATTTTCCTGGAGGTATTTCTGAACAACCAGTTGATGAACCTTTTTTCGCGCCTCCATCAGCCCGTATCCCAAATGTGAATGCTGATACAGACTGTATCTTGAATTAGCAATCTCAAGGTTGTACTTGTGATCATCATGGTCCCAGTCCATGGTAGCATCGAGTGCTCCTTCCGGGTTTCTTCTTCCACCTGGCTGGAACACAATCTGAGTCGAAGCTCCACCAAGATCAAATATGGCAGCAGTGGGTTTTTCCTTCAGCACATTACTACCATTCAGATTGCCCAAAAGAAAATTTGTTGTTATCCAGGCATATACTGCTTCATCTTTGCCGTCTAGAATAGATACTCCCCCTTCTAAAGGAAGTTTAAAAGGATATTTGTCTGCAATATGTGTTTGAACTTGATCAAGTATATTTTTACTCGCCTCTTGTCCCAATAATCTTAGCCCTGCAGTGGCCTTTAGAGTAATTGGAGTTTTAGAATGAAGATGAGAAGGTACCTTACGCAAAGCGAGTTGTAGCAACTGATCTATACTGTCAGCGGCATGCATAGGATTATCAACGTAGTGCGATAACCCAGGCCGCATAAGCTCAAACGTTTCGCTTAAAAGCTTAGGAGTTGCGTCTCCCTGAAGTGTCTCAAATTCATAAATATGGATTCTAGAGCCGATGGACCCGGCATCCAAAATGACAACATATTGAGATGTATGTAAAACTGGGTAGAAAAAATCCTTCCATATCTCACATGTGCGATAAATGGATCCTATTCATTTCGTTAGCACTGATTTTTGAAATCCATAATATTTGACTGACCAACGCGTTTAGGGAAGAAAAGTGACCAAGAGCCAAAATACAAAGACAGCACCAGAACCAAAAATGTAACTAGTGTTCTTAAGCCCCTGGGCTGAGTACTGAGTGCGCCTCCAGATGCCTTAGCAGAGGCGCAAGTAGTAAACGTATCAGTTGCCATAATGAACTGGCACGGTTCGAACTGTTTTTATAGCGTAATAGCTGACGTTAAAATATGTTACACGGGTATCTAGAGCATCTATCACCGTTAGTATACTCTTCTGCCTTTCTATCTTCACAACGCCATTTAAAATCAGTATTGCAGAAATGAATAGTTTGCACTATCGACGGATTCAGAAGTTTTTGGAAGATGAGACATATGACGTGGTCTTGAAATTAATGTTGGTCAATCGTGTAAAAGCCTTTAGTCTTTAGTTAGTTAACACGTGACAGGAAAAAACAATTAAGACGCGTCTTGCGCGTTTGATCACCACCACTTTTAACAATCCCAATCGCTTTATTCGAGGTAGGCTGGTAGAGAAACATTTTCTATCGTCATTGAACGCCTTTCGAGTTTTAGGCTGCGATCTTTCTAAATTTCAGATATATTCTAATTCCTATTTGACACGACGTCTCGTGATTAATATTTTTCTTTTCTTTAAGTCTACACGAACGATCCTGTTTTTCCCCGTTGTAATCCTGTGTTCAGTCCTTTTCATTCTATCAACAAGCAATGGAGGATCATAAAGACGATACACAACCTTCAACTAATCCGCTACCTGAAGTCCAGCAGACTCCTACAAATGAAACAGAGATACTACGATTGGTTTGCACAACACACGATTTTGGCGGTCAAGTCATTTTAAACCATGAAAAGAAAGGAAAGCAGGAATGGAAGTTTGGTCGTGATAGAGGATGCGACGTCTGGATTGGCCACTCAAAAAGAATAAGCAAAGTACATTTTGTCATTTGGGTGAATGGAAAGGATGATACAATCCTTATTAAAGATGTCTCTACCAATGGTACGATGCTCAATCGCATCAAGCTCACCAGGAACCAAGGATACATATTGGCTCAAGGGGATGAAATCACAGCGGGAATGGGTATTAATGAAGATGTCATTACTTTTGTCGTTTTTTTACCTCGGAAGCCCCAATCAGCTCCAGAAGTCGGGATTCACGCACTCTATGATTTAAGGTCAGGAGTGCTTGGTCAAGGTGCATTTGCAGTTGTTAAACGTGCTGTGGAACGTCTAACTGGTGATCATTATGCAGTTAAAATTATTGACAAAAAAAAGGTCATGTCTGGAATGGCTGTTCAGAGAGAAATAGACATTTTGAAAAAGATTCAACATAGCAATATTGTCAGTCTTAAGGCATTTTTTGAAGACACTCGAAGCTATTATCTTGTTATGGATCTTGTGGAAGGAGGTGATTTGATGGATTTTGTCACTAACAATGGCCCAATCCCGGAAGAAGCCACTAGAGAAATTGCTCGGCAGGTCCTCACAGCTGTTGCCTACATGCACTCTATGAGTATATCGCATCGTGATATTAAGCCTGACAATATTCTTATTGCTCGAGATGAACCTGTTGTTGTCAAAGTTTCTGATTTTGGTTTGGCCAAAATCGCGAAATCAGGCACTCACCTTCAAACGTTTTGCGGCACACTTGCTTACCTAGCTCCCGAAGTTTTAGCTCGCAAGCACGACAATACTAAATCGGTCGTTTATTCAGATAAAGTTGATATATGGAGCATAGGTTGCATGTTGTATGTTCTTCTCACGGGTTATCTTCCATTTCCTCAAAATACTCAGCAAGCTTTGTATAGAAGTATTTTGGCAGGAAACTTTTCCACTGATATTTTGAAGGAGAATGATGTCAGTGATGAGGGAATCAATTTTATACGGACAATTTTGCAAGTTGATCCTAATAATCGGCCTTCAGCCGTTGATGCCCTTAAGCTCCCCTGGCTTTTGGAAGGCTCGGAACTAGCAGTGGAGGGATCGGAATCCGAGATTAGTAAATCGGCAACTGCTGCTCCATTGGCTCGCGGAATGAGTCAGCTTGGTATGAAGGATGGACAGCAGGATGTTGCTTTAGGTGCTGATAAAGAAAACATTGATAATGAACCTCAGAATTCTCAAAATATTCCTTCTACTGCACTGATTGCAAATCCACAAGGTGCGAAGAGCTCGTTGCTTAGCGGCAACGTTCCAGCCCTTGATGAAGACAGAATGGAAGATGATGGAGAAGAGTCTGATAAAGACGGAGAGGAAATTGAGAATGCAATTAAAGCACAATGCTCTCAAAGAAATAATGATGTTAATTCCTCTATCATGCAATCCATAAATCCAAACTCTTCTCCAATTCAAAGTGCGCCTTTTATTTCTGTTGTGCGGGACTTGGAAATCGAGTCTCAGCACACAGATTTTCCTCTTGGAACATGGATGATTTTTCAAACACTTGGTCAAAGTATTCCCCACAGGGACATTTACTTCACTCAGTCCAAGATAGTTTTTGGAAGACTCCCTACGTCTACAGTTGACATTACAATTAATGAATCTCGAATGTCCAAAAATCACTGTGTAGTTTATCAGGAAGAAGGAGACCAAGATAACAGCCAAGAGTTTTGTCAAGTGTGGCTTTCTGACACTTCGTCTAATGGATGCTATATCAATGAAGAGCGGATTGGGTCGGGACACCGCGCTATGCTTCAAGAAGGCGATAAAATTTATCTATTCTGGGATCCCAAGTTAAACAAAATGCTGGGATTTACTGTACATTTCATTGATCAGCAAGCTTTTAGTAGGCGGCCGACGCAAGACAATATCATTTGTCCAGCAACGGCTATTCCTGGAAATGAAGCACTGGCTGCAATTCCTGAAGCTCCCGAAAACTACGAGGCTGAAGCAGCTGAGAAAGCTACTAAGCGCGGTTATAGAGTAAGACTTTTTCCTTTTTTCCCCTCCCATTTTTCGGTGACAGTTTTTGCAATTTCGTTAAGATTTACTAACTTTTTTAGGCATTACAATCCTCCTCGATGAAGGAAGATGAAGGGCATACAGTGAAGAAAGCGTCTCGAATAGAGAGCGTCTCGAATGGAATACAAACAAGAAATAAATAGTTGGCTTTTATAACTGGTTCATAAAGACATCACGTGCTTGGTTTATAAAATATTTGAGTCAGCAAGCTAGGAAAAACTTCACCTTGAGTCAAAGTTAGAGCTTGCAACTCTTCACCATCTGTTGGTTAATCATGTCTAAATATCAATTTCCAATAACCAGCCGTAGTGCGAGTTCGTCATTACGACAGCCACGTGAAATTCTTGCTTATTCGACGGATATTTGTGGCAAGCAACACATTGCTTCCGATCAAGAACTCAAATACTATTATTTTCCGGAAACGTTGCTTTCAAGTAAGCCAGATCTCAACCAGGGTTTCAAAACATGGATTCAGAAAAACAAGACGAAATCTGGACATTTAGATGAGCTGTTAACTGCATTGATCCATTACGAAAAAACTCTCAACAAAGGCAAGAAAGTAAAGGGCGATTTTGTGACTTACCGTGGGGTCATGACGCGGTTGCTAACTCTTCCATATGCGACAAACGAAGATATAGACATCAATTTGGTGTGGTTTGACGGACAGATATTTATGGAGCTTGATTTTGAACTTCAGGAGTTCAAGCGACGCGAGGAAACTGATCGATCTAAAATGATGTCATATTGGGGATATAAATTTGAATCTCTTGCGACTTTGCCAAAACCATGGACTGACTGTACTAGAGAAGAAATTGAGGCACGTCCCACGAAGGTAGTTGACAACATTAGTGAGTACTGTACAGTGGTGCGGACCGGCGTTGGAAAAACAAAAGTTGTACTGGGCGCTGAGGTAGACTGTGTTGGTGATTACAAGCCACTGGAGGAAGATTCAAAATCTTCTAAAGTCGATTCATCTGTGGATCCCTTAAAGCATTACGTTGAACTAAAAACGACTCGTTACATTGTTAATAACTCTGTTGCAAGTCAGTTTGAACAAAAACTACTCAAATCTTGGGCACAATCTTTTTTAATTGGCGTGTCAAAAATCTATTATGCATTTCGTGATGATGCTGGGTTTGTTAAAGCAGTTGAAGAGTTTGAGACTTCTGAAATCCCCAAATTAGTTTTCAACTCTACATTTACGCATGGGCACAAGTGGAATGGTAATGAGTGTGTCTCATTTTACGCAGCTGTTCTTAGCTGGCTGCAGTCTACCATTCCTGAAGACGAAAAGATGGCCTGGCGCCTTCAGTATAAGGCTGGGTCTGGACAGCTTGAACTGATCCAATTGCAAGGAGTAGAAGAGCAAAAAGTATTAGAGTTTTTGTTACCAGAATTCGTAGAATGGAGAAGATCGAGACAAGCCTAAAGCAGGTTATTTATTTAATTTTAAAAAATAATACTCTAATAAAATGTTTTGGTAAAATCAACTTCGGTGTGAGCGTCTGTAGCGGCTTTCAGAAGACGTGAGGTAAGTGCTCCTGTTAGTTCTGTACCGACTAGATGTCAATTTCACCATGGACGCAGGGACATATCCGTATGGAGGAGCAGCGGGGTATGCGCCTGGTGTAAAATTCTGGTAGCCATAAGTGCCGTGATAGTTAGGATCAGTCTGTGACGCGGAGCTTCCTGCCGGAGGAGGCTGATTCTGAAAATGAGCATTCTGACTTGATCTAAAGATAGTAAAGGCGGCATTTGAAAACACAAAGGAGATGATCATAAAAGCACCAATTACTGTCCAAGTCTTGAGTGTCAAAGGCTCAATAAAGCTGTTGATTATTTCTGAAAATGTCTCAGCTGACACCCTAGCGCGTCCAATAACAGTTGGATCCCGATTCATGCATCGCTCTAGAGAAATGCAAGCATTTTCTAGATGAGGAACGCGAGAGCCTGGGGCACACCGGTTCTCGATGTACTGCTTCGAACAGAGTGTCATCTCTGCTAGAATTTCTGCTGAGTACTCTTCTACCTTTTTGTCAATATCATTTCTGATTGTTGTAATAAGAATGTAAAAGAAGTAAATAAATATGCTACTCAGGAAAAAGTTGATGAGAAGCTGCAGGTACAAACTCAGCGTGTACGGAACTGAAGGGTCTTTATGAAGTCCCGGGCTTAAAAATGTTTTACCTTCTGTCTTCCTGGGTTTTGGCTCTTCGGTGCGAGTTTGTTGGTATTTTTTCATGCTTCTGTCGCTCTTACTCCAAGTAGGGCTGACCACTGAGGATCGATCGAACGAGGAATTTCTCACAGAATTAGGTGTTGATTCAGCTATCGGGAATTGTTGAGGAGGTAAAGAGTTCCTTGAGGCAGGAGATAAAGGCGATGGGGAATAGGAGTTCTGATGGCTTTTCACCAGGGATACTGGGTTCAGTGCCGATTTAGAGGGTGTGCTGCCAATGTTGTATTCCTTCACTGATTTTATGGGCGAAAACGTCACACCAGGGTTGTTCAGTCTTTGTGCTTTTTGCAAGACTGCTAGCCTGTGTGTGTTGCGTACTTTGGATGTCAGAACTAGAGCTGAGGATGGTGCGTACTGGCCATAATCTCTGTTACTGTCAGATTTCCTGCCGCGTTTGCCCTGTATTTTGAGCATGGAATCCTTCAAGTCATTTGTAGTGCGAAATTCTTGAACGTCTTGCGACTCAACGTCCGAAATGTCGGAAAATTCGTCTTCTGATACTGATGCATCTGGAGTGACTAAATTTGACTGAGAACCATCATCAAAGCTGTTATGCTTATAATGAGGTAGTCTTATATTTGAATTGCCAGCATACTTTCCAGACCTCATAAGGAATTGGTTGTGAGCTGAAAATCCTCTCATTTTTTTAGATAAAAATTTTCAATATTTTGTTTTGCAAAGAATAAATGATTGCCCTACATTAACCCCCCAGCTTAAGGAATTCTATCCTAGCCCGGATAAGTGCGACAATTTCATGCCATCATTTTAAACCTATTTATTTAAATGACTAGATTCATATACAAGTACTAGACAAGCTTGAGTAAGAAAAAGGGTAAACCTGAATCATAATGTCATATATTTAGGGTACGTAAAAACTTAAAAATTAAATGTTATTTAAATTTTGCAGCAGTCTGACTTTGAATCATTCTTGACCAAAGTAGATCTGCTAGTAGCCTGGGAGGGCTTGGGAATGTCCAATGCAGGATTCCTGTCAAAGAAACCGGAAGGTCTGATATGAATAGTATGAATCTCAGCAGGCATGACAGGAAAGTCCTCAGGACGAGGATTGTGAGTGAATCCCATAGTGGGCCATAGGACAATATCCTCATTTCTGACCTGATCAACTCCATTGGCCCAGAGACCAAGACCACCATCAAATTGGGACTGGTTGGTGAATTCACCTGCAGCATAAAGCTCTCCATCTTTGTATTTAGTAACCCAGTATGGCTTGGTAGCAAATCTGGCACGCTTTGAGTTGAAGGATGACTCATTGGCCAAAAGCATCTGGGCAGTTGGCATCTGAATCTTATATCCAATAGGCTTCTTTGTGATGGGGTTGATCTTGTTCTCGTTGATGATCTTGAACTCTCTATGAGCCATAGGGTTCTGGTCAAAGGCACCGGAATTCTCAACATAGTATGGTTTGGAAATGTAGCCAACGTGATATGGGTTGAGTTTATCGTCCTGAGGTAACGGAACAGTTTCTTGATACATGACTGTGTTCTTGTGACCACCGATGGCAGTATCAAGACGGAATGAGAGCATATGCTGGTGGTAAGCAGCAACGACACCAGGTCCAACAATAGTTCCCCAAGGAACGACGACATTGTCTTCAATGGGCATGGTAGAGAGAATACCAGTGGCTCTGACTCTGATATCGATGCCTCCAGCCAAGTCAAGAATGTATTCAACAATGTACTCGTAGTTGGCAACGGTAGCAATGTTCTGGAAAATGAGGACACGTTGACGAGCAACGGTGGTCAAATCATTTCTATAGTTCATGTGCTTGAAGAGTAGACCGTCATCCTGCTCGTGCATGCAAATGACACTGTTACGCTTGACAGGTGTACCATGGTGGTCGGCAATAATGCCATCAAAGTACTTGATGACTCCGAGACAGTCGCATCCAAGAGTAAGCTGGTTAGCACTGGAGCCAAATCCAACATCACCCAGATCAAACGCTTGCTTGCGGTGGAAAGGACGACGGGGATCACCATAAGGAACGGTCATCTCTGAAAGAGAGACTCTGTAAAAAAGGTCCTGGCCCTTAAAGGACAAGTTGTAGAGCACAAGACCCTCACGGTAGTTAAAGCCAACACGAAGGCTCCATCCCTGCCACTCTACCAAGTTACCCTTTGTAGAGAATGAAGCACCTTCTGGCTGTTCAACAATCAAGGGCTTAAGGCCAGGGCGAGTCTCAATTTTCGTAAGCTCAGGATGGTACTCAACTCCTTCGTACACTTGGTAGGCTTGAGTCTCAGTGAATTTCTCATCCACGCCAGCAGGTAGGTAATCGATGCGGATAAGTTCGTTTGTGGTAATGTCAAAAACAGGAGAAAACTTGAGAGGAAGAGAATAGTGATTAGTTTCGGGGTGGTTGCTCTGCATGACGTACATGTAGAACTGGACCAAACCTCTTTTTTCATTGGGATCATCAGTACCATAGATCCAGGGATCACAGATAGCAGTATAACCCTTAGGAAGTTGAAGTTTTTCGACTTCCTTGACAATCTCTGGATGGTTCAAGCACATGACTTCGAGCTCTGCCAGATGAAATGGGTTAACGGGACCTTGGACACCCTCGGGGAGAGTGTCGATTTTAATAATTTTCTTTGCAGACACATCAACATAGGCCTTGTGGAGTCTGTTAACTCCTTGGAATGTGTAATAGGTCTTTGTGATTCTAGCAATGTATGGGAGAGAAGTACCGGCCTTCTCAGCAGCCAGATACTCTAGCACAGCAGTCTTGGGAGGCTCGTTAAGATCGACAACTCTAAAGAAAACAGTCTCCTTGGGAAAGTTAGCTTTGATCAAGCCAGAAGTGATTGAAATCTCATCAGCAGTGCAAGGATCAAGAGGATGGAGAGACATGGCTAATTATATTTTGTAATTTAAGATGAAGAATAGACAAAGAAGATAAGGAAGAAGAAAAAAAAGAGGTCATGAGAGGAAGGAATCATGCTATATTTATAGGGACTCGAGAAATTCTTAAATCTCTGAAGCCATCGTGGCTGATAACGTTTGCAAAGGACACCAAAAAAAGTACCTAGAACACTGTACCTCCCAGACTGCTTTTTCAATGTCTGGATGTACCTACCCTACAAGGAAACAGACACCCCCGAGAAGGAGATTGACTGGGTTTGGGCAGTTTGACACTTGGGACAAGAGATTCAGGCTAGAAAATTGTCATGGAGAAACTTTTACTAGTTAACAGAAGCAGCAGAGCGGCTTTTCAGCATCCCTCATTCTCAGTTAGGCATTCTCATGCGAAAATGCCCGTTTTAAGCGCTGAAGGGTCACTTTGAAAGCTGAATCAAACCAAAACTGCGTTCAACCTCTGGTTCAGCGTGGACTTGCAGTTTTTGGGGAATCTGGGGATTTGGCAGCAAACTTGACGAACGATAATCTCAATAGTGGCAAGCAAAATAAAATTGCAACGGTATAACTCTGTTCGAGTTCAATAATGCTCTCGCGTAGACCTAACTTGCTTGTTTAGGCTGATGGAAGTCGCAAATGTGCGCTAACACACAGTGCGAGCTGAAGTCCTCCGTAATATCTCCATTCTGACATTTTCTCTTCTCGTCTTCCTTATGCTTCTGGCCCACCGTTGAGCAGGCATAGAGTGTCCCGAACAAATGAAATAAAAATGCGATTCCGGCAACACCTCCACTTCCGCTGCCGAAATTCGGTCGCGGACTTGTATCGTAAATGCCCCGAGAAGGTGTTGACCATGATTGTGTCCACACGCTTGAAGCTCTTGAACTAGTAGGGTGAGAAACTGAACATGTCAAGATTCAAAAGGCCAGATATTAATTTTTGAAATCTCATGCTCTTATTTTCACTGGCTCATACGGGGGAAATAGCACTTGTAACTACACAATCACCACTTACCCGCCCTCTAGTAACACTCTCCAGATGTTGCCTTTTAGCGCCACCGTAGTCAATATCCCAACCACGTTGACCTGTAGCAGTAACAGAAACAAGAAAAACAAAAATATGGCAGGTTTCAGTACTATCACTGCCACCACCACAGGAACTTCTTTCAAGACCCCCTAATAGAGAGCATCACCTCGTGCCATAAGGAGTTGAACTACGCTTGTTCTTTCCAGTCATTTGTCTGAACCTCTACTTGGACCTATTCATCTCTACTCGCGCCCTTTGTATTTTCAGCCGTATTGCACTGCTATTGCTATTCTTCTCTGCAAACGGAGCTCCAGGATTTCAGACGATATCCTGCACTATCTGCAATTCTAATTAAACGGCCTTCAAATAAATCAAAAGTTTTTATTTGAATAGCCTAAATTGTGATTTTCCAAGCTGGATCCCTCTATAATATCCTTTGAACCCCCATTGGGGTTCAAAGTTTCAAACACTGATAACTTATCTCGACACCCTCATAATGCAAAGGGTAAAGTCTACATTTACAGCCTCGAGCAATTGCTAGTGCTACAACATTCGCCTTTGGTAACATTACCTATTTCCTACTCAGCATTTGATATCACGCCGTAAGTTACCATGTACATTCTCTATGAATTTTTTTCGAATGTAATCTAATGCGAGGGCAGACTCAAAAATCCATCATATTTAAGCAATTCTGTGAATAGAAATGATGGAAAAGAAGGTAGGGAAATTTGGTTTTGCATATTTTGTTGCCTGCTAACTTTCAAACTAGGTAATTCAGAAGGCTATCTCGGGCTATCAAAAACTGCTTGTTCTGCGCCATCAAGGGGCGAAAATACTGGCAGAGGAACACAGAGCTCTAATAAACGTACCTATCAAAGACCCGGGCGTCACCGAAGTAGTCAGGAATCTGGCGGAAGTTCCCCAGAATGGGATGCAAGGGCCAGACCTGTAGCTGGTCACAACGGCTATCAAACGCGAAACCAGATTCACAAAAATGGCAACAATCACCATGGAAATAATAGAAGACATCAAGAAATGGATGGCATGCTTAATAAGTTTGAGCTATTAGGACGTGAGCGACGTGGTGATAGGACTTCTTCCTTCAAACAAGTTGACAATTACATGGATGAACCGGAATGGCTGGATCCTACAGACGATACTGAGATGCCAGTAGCCAGCGAACATTCCATCCAAGAGTTTGAAGCATGGAAAGCGCAAATGAAAGCAGAAGAGAAGCGTCGGGCAGGTATTGTTGAAGGAAAATCAGAAGAGACGAAAGTAAAGACCCAGAGCGAGGAAGGCCATCAGCAACCGGCAAACCGGATGTTTGGTATGTGGGACGGACCTAATTCAAGTCGCGAGCAGAACATGCAGTCCACGAATCGGCCGTCCCGGTTTTCGCGATTTTTTAGCAGTGACTCTGCACCTCCAAGCCCTTCGAGAATTGCCCCTCCGGGTTTACAACCGCTGGACGAGCAGGGACTTTGCAAATTAAATCCACCACCGCAATATGAGGTTCCTCGAGCCTCTGGGCAGGCACCCGGAGGAGAGGCCGACCGTGAAGGATTTCTGCGAATGATGGCAATGCTTGGTGATGAGTCAAATACGTCTCAGAACGAGCATGTGCACCAGCAACGTCAGCAGCCGGACAACAAAGAGAAGGCTGGGTTGTCCGAGGCGTCAGATTCAGTCAATGATGATTCATTTTTCATGAGCTTGCTCAATAAGGGCGGACCGGAACCTGGGACCGGTGCCAATTTGTTTGGGATATCTAGTAATAATACTTCTCAAAGTCCACTCGCCGCGCATCAGAGTCCTACGCATCAGAGTCCTAGCCTGCCCCAAGAATTTATCAAGACTGGGCCTACACATTATGAAATAGCCAGCGGCGGAGTCACTGGACCGCCACCACCTGGGTTTTCAGGGCCTTTTCCACCACTTCCGCCAGAATGGATACGCGCACAAATTGACAAAGGTAATTTTCCTCCTTCTCCTGGATTGGTAGGCATTCCTCCAGGATTTGGATATTCTCCTCTTCCATTTGCTGGAATGAGTATTGCCCCTAACATGTCTGGCCCTGGCGGTGTAGGACCACCTCTGCCTCAATGTTTACCACATGGATTGCCACCAGGGATAATGCCACCATTCCCTCCTGTACCAGGACAGAATGGAGTACAACCTCCACCACTTTCCCCGAATATAATGCACCAACTACCGCCTGGTGCTTATTACAATGCTCCTCCTCCTTTGAACTTTTCTATGCCTCCACCGCCTGGGATGACACAGTTTGGACCTCCTTTTGGGATGATGGGAGGACCAGTAGCACCAGGTGGGTTTTCTAGTGGCCACCTTGAAAGAAGGGCAGAAAGGGTTGAGGAAGTGGAGTGATGAGTTTAATTGAAAGTTACAGAGAAGCGCCATGATTTACCGGTAATTCCAGTATCCAGCTTTTATGCGAATGAGTTAGTAATAAAAGGGATATACTGATTTACACCTTCTGCTTGTTCATGCTCATGGACTACCACTTGTAGACGTTACTGTAGATTTTGTCACTTGTATGGGCTAACTTCTAAAGCAGGAGAGCGCATAGCCTTTCTAGACTTGGTCGAAATGATTCCAGCCGCTTTTTGGGCGATTGCTGATTGAAGATGTCTAGTGTCAGATGGAGCCGAGTTTCTGGGTAAAAGACGGTCAACCATTGGTTGAGCTGCATAAATTTTCGTAGGTTTTCCCTGATCTGCATGTACCCGCCACCAGCTTTTGTCCCAGATTCATTTAAGTTTAAAACATGTTTGACCCAATCTTAACCGAAAGAAACGAGTTGTCGACCATTTTGGGAGTCTGACTTTTGCTTATGGAAAAAGTCTCTGTGACGAGATTTCGCAAGGCGATTCTTGAAAGCACTAAGAAAGGCGGCGTGGACATACATTGGGTTTCATGTAACGAAGAATTGACTATTGGTGCTGAGAAGGAATCACCAAGTAGCAATTTGTCTTCGCTTTGGGTCTTAGTCCATGAGACCGCAACATCGCAAGCATATAAGTCCCATCATCGATGGAGGATGAGTTTGCAAGCCAGCCAGGGATTAAATTTTTATTTTTATTTTATTCACTTTAATTTTATTTATTTTCAAAATCAAACCCAGGTGTGTCTTTTTGCCCTTTTTCATTATTTCTCTTTCTCTCGCTTGGTTTAAAAAGCTTTATACTTTGCTTTATTTCTCACCTTCGGCCTGCTATTCTCCAACTGCACATTCATCTCAAGTATAGATTATGGCTAGACGCAAGCGTAATCTCAAGCTTCCTGAAGGCTCCGTCGAGCACCTCGCTCATAGAACTCTTTCGCGCTGTCCTTCCTTTGATGTCTCGCAAACGAAAAACTCCTCGCTGCCAAATTCTCCAACTCTACAAATTCGATTCCAGAAAATCTTAAATGCAACACCTCGCCGGCTTCGCCGAAAGAAATCTCCAGTCACTCTTCAATCTGCTGAGGATTTGACCACTTCCACGCATAATGATGGAAAGGAAAATGTCCGCTCACCGCCGGTTGCGCGTACAGGAAGCACGAACAGCACTAACCAGTATCATCATCACTTTCATCATTATCACTATTCAAATTTAAAATCGTCTTCAGTTCCCTCTGCCTTGGATCCCAATTCTGCTACTCCTAATCAACCTCATTCTTCTCTTCCTGTCAGAATGATGGCTTTAGGGCCAGAAGAAGTCGTTGCCGCCGCCGCTGTTTCTACTGCCAATGTTCCTTCAAGGTCCAAATCTCACGGTAGTCGTGGAAGTCATTATAGGTCTCAAACTCACATTTCTTCGAGATCCAAATCCCAACGTAGCCAAAGAAGTCATAATTATAAACCCAATACCCGCTCCAGCTCTCGTTCCATTCCTATCCATGCCATGGCTTCACTCGAAAACCTCTCTCAGCTCGATTTTACAGCTCCTAGTATTTTTATCAAAAGAAAGCCATCTACAATACGCCGCTCACCAATTCGCAACTTTTTTCTGCGAATTTTCCGTCGCCGGTCATTTCACTATTCGCGTGATCAGCTCCGCGAAAGCTTCGGTCTACGGCTTCGTGGTTCTAGTGGGAAATCACAGGACTACAAAGTTAAATCTATTCGGCTATTTCGATCCCGACGCAAAAATAAATCTGTCCCGCCAATTCGTGGCCGGATTTCACTTCCTCTAAGCGTGACACACCGTGCTGGTATTAGCGATGCCGGATCGGGTGATGCTTTATCTATAAGAAGTCGAGGATCAGCGAGAATTAAGCGCACAATCTCTACAACTCCACGCCATGCCAGCCATTTCAAGACTTTTGACAGCATGGAGCCGGAATCTGGAAATGACCCAACAGCACTTATTGACTCCCGTCTAAATTTCAATCAGCGCGAGATTGATGGGGCGCGTAAAGTGGAGCGCCATTTGTCCCGAAGAACTTTGTCTCGCCAGCTATCGGTTGATTCCTACTCATCAGCTAGATCATTTAATTACAATAATCACTCAGGAACTACTGAAGATTTTTCAGGCGACCCCGTAAAAGTTGAAGAGGCATTGGCTTTTGTCAATACTTGGTCTGCGTACCTGCGCCGTGCAATTGCAGTACGTATTGTTCTTCGACAAGAAATTCGCGACCTTGAGGAGCAAGAACAGACGGAGTGGCAACATCTAAATGCTGTTCCAGAAGAAGATGTTTCCTCCTACACTGGGGAAACAGAAACTGTGAGTTCTTTTCGTTCTGGATCTACAATTTCTAGAAGCTACCCTCGTATCAATTCCCCACTGAACAAGTCACAACCTAGCAGATTTTCATCTGAATCTTGTTCCACATATCCAGAGGTGGGCGAAGGAATGTTGAAAGGGAACTTGTACTACAGCGCAGACGGCGAAGCAGTCAGTATTACACCGATTTCACGGCGCATGTCGCTTGCCAGTACAACTCCCAGCACAAATACTCAGTTATCAGCGTTTGCTAGTATTAAACAGAAAACTCATAGGCGAACTGCATCGTCAATCCGTAGAGCCCTGTGCCAAGACCGAATGGCTGAAAAGTACTCAGCCTTAATGTCTGCAGCTGGCGTACAATTTCCAACATTTCAGTCATTCCCGGCGCCAATTCCTGAAAATCTTTATGTAACGGAACTTTCCGATGCCAGCAATGTTAGCAAGAAGTCAAGGCGCACTTCATCGAGGTCAGCTTCATCTGGGCCTCGGCCTCTTCCACTCACCCCACCCGAAAAGGCTGCACCAATTCCAGTGAAAGCGAGTCCTGTGAGTACCAATAGTAGCGATAGCAAGTATTTCAAAGGCATTCCTCGACTACTACAAAAGCAACGGAATATGAGTGATAAGATTTTGGCAGATATGGTACAGGAAATGGAAGAATTACAACAAAGGTCAACAATGTTGGCCGATCTGGCAAAATCCCAACGTGAAGTTGAACTAAAATCTATGACCAGTGATTTTGACCATCCTTCATTTTGTTCAAATGATTCACACGGTAGTTATAGTGGTTCTATGTTAACGTCCTCAGATTTGTCTGAAGCTGCGATTCCCCCTAAAGCCTCGTCTGCATCTCTACGGCATGAGCCTAGCTACTATGTGCTAGGTTCTAAGGGATCCGGTAGGCGTTCGGATGCTGCACTAACAGCCCCAGTCACTGTTGACACCTTCAAAGATAATGCCATTGACATTAATAAATCTCAAATCCCCCGTAAAATATTGATGGCTACCACTCCTGAATCTATTGCGGCAGCCGCGGCAGTTACACTTTCAAGAGGAAAAGTCAACCGTCGCAGGAGTCATCAGCGAAAGTCCAATGCTAGTGGCAGCAGGAGTGGTGACGACCAGAGTGATACCGTATCATCGCATCGAGACATGGAGTTTGACACCGCGGCAAAGATTTCTGACGCCGGTGAAGATTATAATGATGGGTGGGTTTCAGTTGAAATTTAAAGATGAAACAGGTGTTGATTTTATGGGTTCTCCTCTTGTTAATGGTTTACCTCTCCTTGCACTTTTTTCATCCCTAACTTTACGAAGAAAAGTTTTTTTTGTTTTACTTGCGTTACATCATGCCTCTTTTTATTTATTTTCCTCTTCAATTTAAGAGATTTTAGAACTTCTAATTTTATATATATCGGTTATACTTAGTCGCGCCTGCTTAATTGCATATAATACAAGTTTCTTGCTCACTGTCGCCCGTAATGAGCTTCATACTACGTGGGGATAGAGACTAAAGGAAAAAATCTTGTTAGGGAAAGAAATAATATTGGAACTAAACTTCAGAACACATGTGCCCATAGGTATTCTTACCAACTCCCAGTGAGGATACAGTACGTTTGTGTCGATCTTGTGACACATTCAGCTCTTACCAAAAAAATTTCAGCGTATGAACTTTCTCATGGCAAATACCAATCGGCCCTGCCAGTTAAGTCACACTCCTTTTCGACATATAATATACGTGTCTATGTCTTATAATGACACAATTCTCATGAGAAAGTAATAAGGAATATCATTTTAGAGACTCGGATTTGAAGAAATTTTTTGAAGTTTTTAAACGCTATGATAGTTTTGTTTCTTTTCCACCTAATTGCTACAATTTCTGCGCAGAAAGTAGGCATTCAAAGTTGCCGTGCTATGGCTTGCTGGAACTCTGCAGCCGAGTGGAATTTTGGTTGTGGAAGCAATGAGACTGTCTCATGTTTTTGTGCCAACCAACCATTTTTGGGAAGTACACTACAGTGCATTCGAGAACGGATGGATGATGAGCCGTCAATCAATCGAGCGTACAAGTTTATTTTCAACATTTGCAAATATAATGCTGATATTGAATATTCCTTTGGGAGTCTCGACAACATCTTTTTCAATGCCTCATCATATTTAATATTGCCAGATACTGCTTTTAAATTATTAGAATATGGGAATTATCTTGAATATCCGGTAAAAATTGATCCTAAAGTATTTGAAAAACAATTCCGGGCAGCGTATGCTGCCAAATTCCAGTACGATATAGGGACTCTTTTTGGAAGCATTACAATTGGCTATTGGGCTCTTGTTGGCCTGATAGAAGCAATTACTTACCGGTACTTCGTTATGCAGGATTTTATTGGACAGGGGATAACAAGTAGTCACGCCGTTACTTTGCTACGAAAACATCTAATATTACCGGCGACTTTTAAAGGTTCGCATACCCGTCCCGTGAAGGTTCTTTCTAAAATTAAGATGAAACTCCCCACAAGGGGGCGTTCATTAATTGTACTTGGATATCTTCTTCTAAACTTGATTTTTTTACTTGTCAAGTATGATGTGTTTATGCCAAATCCGTTTTTTGATACTGAATTGGAACAACATCTCCGATATCTTGGAAACAGAACTGGGGTAATTGCCTTTACGCAAATTCCATTAATTATTCTATTTGCATCTAGAAACAATATTTTAATTTCCTTAACTGGCTGGAATTACGACACTTTTCAAGTTTATCACCGTTGGTGTGCTCGTGTAATGATGTTGCACTGCTTTATACACTCGGCCTGCTTTACAACACTTGCTATCAAAGGTGATACAATTGCATATAGGTGGCAGGAAATAATCAACTGGCGGTTTGGGAATTTGGCAACATACTCGGGATGTTTAATGATTTGTTTTGCGCTGAGGTCAATTAGAAGCAGCTATTATGAATTATTTTATCTTACGCACAAGGCGTTTTATGTTACTTTCATGATTGGTGCATTTAGACACTGCTGGGATTTTGGGTGGATGGGATGGCTGTACGTTTCCATTGGTTTCCATTTGCTTGAACGGCTTGCTCGCCTTTGGAAGATGTGCGTATATGGTATCAAAAGCGAGGCACACTTTGAGTTGTTTGCCGATAGTTGTTTTCGTGTTTGTGTTGAAAATGCTAGACAACGCAAAATTGGTCCAGGGCAGTTTTGTTACCTAAGAGTGCTGACGTCCAACTTGTTTTGGCAGGCTCATCCTTTTAGTGTTTACTCCTCACCTAATGAAGATGGCAATGCGCACTTTGTGATCAAGGCAAAAGGCGGGGCAACCACAAAAATTACAGATTATCTTGCAACTCAGAGCAACAAAAAGGCAAAACTTTCAGTATTGATTGAGGGTCCATACGGGAATTCAGTTCCTGTTCACTTATATAACTCTGTCATGCTTATAGCAGGAGGAGTTGGGGTTACAGCTACGTACTCTTATGCTCTACATCTCAAAAGCATAGTAAAACGAAGTCAAAGAGTTGTGTTTTTGTGGATAATTCAAAATGCGGTACCTCTCGAATGGTTTATGCAAGAAATTCAATCAGTTGTTGGTAAGGGCCTCAATTTTGAGGTCCAAATTTACGTGACACGAAGATATTCAAGTCAAAATATTTCATTTTTCTCTGAAGCGGAGGAAAATTGTGCTGACACAAGCATAACCCCGGAAGACGGTAATAAAAATGAGTTTTGTGAAAATGGCATTGGAAGAAATCCGTCGCTAAGTCAGCATTCACCATATCATAAATTCCTCGTGCCAATGATCTTGAACAAATTTGAGGGATATATACATTATGAACGCCCGAACATCAAAGAAGAAGTTGCAAAGTTTGTCAAGACGTCAAAAGATAAAATCTGCCTTATATCCTGTGGTCCTCCAGTCTTATTAGATGAAATTAGGTCAGCCGTCGTTAGTCATGTTGGTACTGCTGATGGCCACATCAACTACTATGAGGAAGCATTTTCCTGGTAAATACATTAAGGAAGTGAAATTTGTTGAAACAAGGGTATTATGATAAAAGCACAATAAACTATAAGCAAACGCAAATAACAAGACTAAGAGTAATAGAGCAATTCAGAACGCTGCCTGCAACTCTGACATGCTTTCAAAGGAATTAAAAAATAATATCAAGTATTTAAAGAATTTGAAAAAAATACACACCCGTCTACAACTAGGCAATTAATAACAGTAAGTTGCCTTTTGTATTATGTTTAGCTTATATATTTGCTTCCAACGTCACTAATGACTTACTAACAACTAGCAATATCCTCCGTTATTTCTTCTTCAGTATTAAATTCATCACTTTCATTCATCAATTCAGAGTAAACTGGCTCTTCAATATTCAAATAGTGATTAATGGCTCTGTATCTAGCTAGGCAAACTGAAAATTCTCTAACAAC
>JAKVQY010000205.1:0-20987 GCA_030463045.1 Geotrichum macrosporum
ACCGCCTTCGATTTTCTGACATGAGGTTGTCCGCGGATAATCGCATACGCTGTCGTTTTAGTAGTTTTAGGCGCTCAATTTCTGAAGCATCAGTAGACGCATGTGCTTTTTCGTTCTCAATAATAACGGTACCCTTCAAAGTGACATTCTTTCCAAGAGTAACATTGCCTGTGATGGTCAAATGATCGAGTTCAACAATGTACGGAATATAAGGAATGCGCTTCTGGAAATCACTAACTTTCTTGTAATGGCCTCCAAGTTTAATTAAAGGAGCACCGCCAAATCGTGCAGCAGACATTTCAAGTTGGCCACGAGTCAGAGAGTAAAGATCAGACTTGACAAGAAGCAAATCTGAACAGGTTTTGACAGGCAAGAACCGTCTGCGGGGAACATTGATACCATGAGCTCCTTTGAAGTGACGGATAGCGGCACCAACGGCGGTTTCCAGTTGCAAGACTTCCACATTGTGACCCTTGACCTTGATTGATTTGTAGTTGGGAATAATTTCCATGCAAAGCTCGTTATCTTCCACAACACGCTTAATAGCTTTGAGGTTGATCCATAGGTTGTTGGTGTTGAAGTACTTGAACTTTTTAATCGACTTGAACTCTTCGGTACGTTCTTTAGGAACTTGTGCGATTTCAAGCAAACGGACAGATCCATCGTAGTCAATAATAGTGCCGCCCTTCACATCGGCTCTTGTCTTATCAGTCAACTCCATGATATATTCAGATTTAGATTCCAGCATATGCTCAAGGATGTTAACATCAACAACAGCTCCCAAGTTATCAACGTTAGAGATGAACAAAACTTCCTTTCCCTGTGCAATCAGCTCATCAAGAACTCCGGAGTTGGTGATAGACTCGAACAAATCTCCGTGACCAGGTGGGTACCAAGAGTCAATTGCGTCGTTAAATTCCTTTGGGACGGGGATGAGAGAATCCTTATAGACTCGGGGAAACCTGGATTGGTTAAAGGTCTTGATATTTATGCTGTGGCCTTGGTACTTCTTGATTATGGTTTCAGTATCCTCGTCAGTGTTGAACGAATTCATGAGAATAAATGGCACATCCGTTTTGTGTTGCCTGTTTAGGTGTTCAATCTGGCGAACAGAGAGATCAAGGAAGGACTTGCCGTCACGGACTTCAATAACTGATTTGGGTCCTACACATCCCATAGATGTTCCTAGGCCACCATTGAGCTTTAGAACTGCAAGTTTGGAAAGATTTTCTGTCCTTACTTCATTGCCTTGTATGTCCTTGTAAGCAACTACTTGTTCAGGATTTGGTGGATTAATACGCTCCCATTCAAGGGCATTCCCTTTAGCCTTGTCAGTAAGATATCGTCGAAAAAGAGCAAAAAAATTGTCCATTTCATTTTCAAACTTTCGCTTATCCTCTGGGTCTTGAACTGAATCAGCAAGCTTGTTGAGAGCATTTCGCATATTGCTAGCGGCCACAGTAGTGGCACTGTTGTCAAAAGCCTAGAAACCGTTAGCACGGCACACATAAGAGGCAACACGTGAGGGGGTCAAAATGGGGGGGATGGAAGAAACTACATTAGGCCAATACAGTGACACTAGTTTGAGCCCCAGTCCCAAATGCAATCACGCATCAACCTCTTTTATATTGCGAGGTACAACCAGGTCAGCAAGGGAAAAGCCATCTAAAGAGTTTCAGCAAGGCAGGTCAAAAAGCAGCACATTGAGTTTTGCCTGAACCTGAGACCTTGAAAGTTTTAGAGACTTTGCTGCTTCTCCAGTTAAGGCTCCTACCTGATTTAAGGGGACCAGTGGTTTTTTTTCTAAGAGATGGAGAAGAGAGAGAGACAAAAGAGGGATACTTACGAAT
This sequence comes from Geotrichum macrosporum, assembly GCA_030463045.1. Classification (NCBI taxonomy): domain Eukaryota; kingdom Fungi; phylum Ascomycota; class Dipodascomycetes; order Dipodascales; family Dipodascaceae; genus Geotrichum; species Geotrichum macrosporum. The sequence continues at coordinate 1,851 of JAKVQY010000205.1, forward strand.
GCACTCTGACTCTTGAAATGCTTTCTGGAAGTAATGATGTCCATAATGATGTCGACCCGTTATTTCAACTAGGATTGCAAGAAATCGATCTGTGTAAATGATAAGAGCTTGTTGTAAAGTAAATGTAATAGCAAGTAATAGGAAACTAGAACCTGAAGAGATGTTTTAATTTATTCAAAATTCACTAAAGATATAGACCAAGTCCAATTGAATATAAAAAAAAGAAGACAGAAGAAAGAAAGAAAGAGTTTTAAAGCTCAAAGATTTGAGTCTTTCACTTTTGAATTTGGGGGGTAAAAATATGTGTACGCACGCAAACAGACACACTTCCATTTTGGGTTTGAAGTGAGAAGCGGGATTAGTGCATATAGTGATTTTCCATGCAGCCAATAACTGGAATGAATGATACAAAGTTTTTATAAAATTTTTAAGATTTACATGGCCAATCAAGTACAGTGACTATTTTTAACAAGTTTGTTGAGATGCTGAATTTCAGGGATTAACTAAAGGGGGGGGGCTGACATTCAGGGCTCAGGGAAGATATATCCAAACGCGGCATGACCCATTGTGAAACAAAAACGTGCTGAAAAGGGGGTTTAGAGAAAATCTATTTGATTTCTGGATTATAACCCTGCTGTTTCGCAGACGATAATGAGAGTGGTTGTGTAGCTTCGCGGCTTGAAGACGGAGTTGACGAAGCTTTGCTGGTGAAAATGGGATTCGATAATGTTCCAGGTGCAGTGGTCGGGGACAATGGAAAAATAAAGGTTCCAGCGCTGCTCTCGACATATGTCTCGCTGGGAGTTCTCTGATGGTGAATGATAGTCTGCTTTGTAGCTGGTTTTGTCCGTAACTCACTTTTTAAATTTGCATCTATGCTAGGTCCACTCAGATTGTGCATATTTTCACTCAGGAAATTGACAACGTTCATTTTCTTCCTGGAAGGCTCAGGGCTTCGAGGAATGTCAGCCTGGACTTTTACGGATGTTTCACCCTCGCTAGGGGTGTCAGTCTCGGAAAAAGACTCGTCAGAATATTCAGTATCATGGTGGTGTACTTGAATGGGACCACGCCTCATTACCTCAAACCCCTTGGGCTCAATTGATGGCTCAGTATATTCCCTGGAAAGCATGAAATTCTTTTTCTCTTTGAACCAGTTCAGAAAAGCACCAGCACGGGTGGACGGCCTTTCTGTAGGTTCGCCAACTACTTGGAAGTCCGTATGAGTAGAAGAGTCTCCATCGAGTAGCCCCACTAAAGAATTAGGGTTTCCGCTTCGACGTTTACCAGTCAATAGAACGCCACTACCACTAGCAATATCATCCGTATTTTCTGGGCGGTCATAGTAGTCAGACAGTCGAACATTGTGTTGATTTTCAATGCCGTAAGTCTCAGAAGAATAGGGACCATAATCATAGGAATACTTATTGACTTCACTATCCATATTCTCAAGTTCACCACTATGTTGATGTTTGTGACTGTGCCTCTTTTTCTTCTTGCGAGGTCCATGTTGCCCACGTTTTGTAAAGTAGACATCTGATTCACGCACAGCGTAGTCAACACCAGCAGGTGGAGGAGATACTAGTCCAATTCGAATGGCATCAAGACCTGGCCCAGTTTCGCTGGCTTCAATGTCTTCTTCTTCCCTCTGATTGGCATGTGAGTTCATTTTGTCGTATGAATTGCCTCTGTTTCTTGGTTTTCGATAATATCCAATAGAGTTTCGGTTTTCCTCGAGGAAAGATGTATGAGATGTTGGAGAATATAGATCTTCGCAAGTAGATTCACGGTTGCTGGTGGCAGCTTCACCATTGAAAACAGGAGATCGAACTAGCGTACCATTTGGATCGTCTCCAAGTAAAAGAAGCGTGCCATCGGATGATGCTCCAGGCTTGTGGGACATAACTCGAGTGGTTGCCGGATAACCTTTAGAATCTGGTAATTCAATATCTTGAGCTCTTTTACGCCTGCGTGATAACTGTTTTAAACTGTATATTGCACCAGTCTGATCATCCGTTGCAGCACCGTTGTACCGAGATACTACCTCGACAACTACTTGCAATCCATGCATTAAAAAAAGTAAAATCACCAGCCCGTGAATAATGAGAAATGTATATCCCAGCCATTGCCGGGTGACTGCGCCGACATTGAGTGAGTCAAGGAAAGGAAGAGAAAGAAAGATAAGAGAAAATCGCAGCACAGAAAAAAGACATGATATCAAGTTCATACTGGTTTCCTTGTCGAATGGTCTAATAATAAGAATGCAAAAGAAATAAAACAGCTCTACAAGGGAAAGTATAATAATCTGTGCTAATCCAGATCTCTGAAGTGCTCCAACAGTCAGTGCGCGAAGGAAGACAGCAACAAATTCTATAGCCAAAAAAATTGTCCCTTGTTCGCTATAGGTGTTGTAAAACGTTCCATAGCGAAGCATGGTCGGAAGGTCATCAAAAATTGACTGCCGAGGTTGAGTTTTGATTAAATGGCGGCTAATCCAACATGCAACGAACGTCCAAGCAACAATTACTAGTGTAGCCAAAACGGTGAGATAAACTGGCCCTCCCTTCGAAGTGATAATGCACTGAAAAAAAGAAAATGTAAGTAAGGGAAAGGCAAATAGATTATGAAAAATCTTTAGCAGAAGGCCAACAACGAATGAGAAATTTCGAGTCCTTAAATCAAAGGTATCTTCACGATACTTTTGCCAGACCCAAGTTGCGATTGCAGCAACTTCCCAAATCAACAAATTTCCGGCAGTAAATATGAGCAAGTAAATTATAAACCCGGACCAAACGTTAGACGTACGTGCGATCTGGGCTATTTGACTCAAACGTTCCAACCCGTATTCACTGTTTGATGTATAAAGTCCATCATGAAGATCCCCAGAATTACTGGCAAGTAAAGAAGACGAGAAAAACAAGCAGCTCCAACCAAAAGTGGAAACAACGGGTTGCAAAAATCCAGGATAATTTAATGACAACCCAGAAAAGAGCAAAGCAAATTGGAGATATTTAAAAAAGTCAAAAAGACCTGGGGTCATTAATCGAGTAGCACTTGTATCACGCCCAGAGTTGCTGCTCCATAGATATACATTTTTGGTTCCTGTCCAAGGATTGAGATAAGCTGTCAAAAGGTAGGTACCGCCTATGAATAGAGCGATTCCAAGAATGCAAAACACTAGAACGTACCAAGCAAATGGTTCCAATATTGGAGTAACACCTACGTCAATACACCCTAATACATTTGGCTCACCAGCAGAGTTCACAATAACAAACCTGGTATTGAATTCGACAGCCTGGTAGGCATTACTAATATTGAATTGAAATGTAAATGAAACGTTTCCAGGACCAAAGGGGCATGACGTATGTTCGCAGAAGCGCGAATAATTGTCTTGAACCTCGTATTGAAGCACATCTAGTTGGGATCGAAGTGTTGCTAATATACAGTTAATGGCAAGTTAAAACATCTTAATGGATACTTACTGAACTTGTTGGTCGTAGTGTCAAGATCCTGAAGAGTTCCGGTCATTACACCATGAACCGTAAAAAATAACGCTTGTCCCTTAACAACATCAGAACGATGTACATAGGAGCTTTCTACTTTGTAGGGTGTGAAATATAGATCTGAGGGAACAGACTTGTGATTGAGGCAGTCTCTATACTCAACTTGCACTGCAGAGCAAAACGCAGCGAAGAAAGTAAGCAAAAGAATACAAAGTGAAAAACCGGTAGCAGGGGTATACTGCCGCCTTCTTACGAGTAACCAGCCAGTTCCCATTGAACAGGTCGCCCGCAAATATACTTTTCAATCTAGCACTCAATTCGAGATAAACAAGCCTTGAGGAAGTTCCTAGACGGTGAATAGGCACCTGTTTAAAGCGTCCTAGTTCTCGATCAAGTGCAAGAAATTTGATATTCTTTGGCGAGAAATGTTTGACATGTGGAAGAGCCTAGTAAACTGATTTTGGCTCTAGCTATGAATGTAGGGGATTAGTGCTGAAAGGTGGCAAGATGACTACAGGTTTTGAGAGTTGGGATTTAAAAATAAGCCCAAAAAAAAATCTAAAAGGAAAAAAAACTAACATTTTCACATAATTGACGCTCCTTTTTCGTGAATTTTCAAAATTTTGCAGCAACGACAAACATGATCATAACAATTTGATACATTCCTTGATATAATAGTACGAAAGCTAGGTTACCGATTGAATTTTTTTAAGCTCCGAGTCTATCAAGATCCATATATAACCTCATTTGTGCTGGTCTTGAGCTGAACAGAACAATTAAGCAGAGCCATCTGCTTCCTATATTTTAGATTAGATTGATTCAATACACATTCGAGACTTTTCCTCTGTGGACGTTTCTTTTGAGGGGACGTTGGGCTCTTCAAAAATGAAAATTGGCTTGACGAATGTTAATCATCAGAGGAGTAAGTCAGTGTTACCTTCCAAGTAAAAACTTTATAAATTAAAAGTAGACTTATATTACCACTGAGAGTAGATAAATGCTATGGAGTAAATTGTAGCTAATTTAGTATCCATGGTAAGTGACGTGAAAAAAACTGAACTTGATAGAAAAATTCTATATGGGCTTAGGCTTGATTGCTGAATGAGAATTGCACTGAAAGTTCCAAAGCTTTGATAAAGGAAGGCAATAATCTAAAATTATGATGCAATCAGGCTATGTTGAAATATTGATACTTTCTCAAATTCAATATATAGCAAACATAGTCTGCAAGTCACAGCGGCGACTTAATCTTCGAGAGAAGAGTTATTCTCCATGTCACTATCAAAACTTGAACTGTTTACCACACGCTTATCTCTTTCCATATCTTTTTTCCATATCTTCTTCCCATTTATCACGCATTTCTTTAACGGCCTTTTTTCTGTTCTTTTTGATAATGTCCATCACCCTTGAACCTGGCTAGACAGGTGGGCGGTATTCTGGCAGACATGTCCCGTCTGTCTCCCATTAATTTGAGCAAATTCTTGAAATCTTTCTCGGACTGCTTTTGAAAGAATCCACCGGATGAAACACTAAGAGATGGAGCCTTTTACCGAGGAATGAACACTTTGTTTTCTTTGCGTTATACTTGTCTTTAAGTCGTTCTTGTACCTCCCCTTGACAGCTGAATACACAAAGAGCTTGGACAGAAACGTATATATAATCATGAACCCCCTCTGACTATTTAGCTTCGGTGTGAAAATGAAGATGAGAATGATAACAGAACTTATTATACTTTTGGAGACGAATTGTATGTGTTTCTCTGTTCAATCCTTTGATATCGCGCGAAAAAATTATGAGCCAATTAACTCTGCCAATGGCAATATCACAAAAAAAGCTAAAAGCTTTTAGTTTGATTCAAACTACAGCAGTTTCTTACAATGAAGAGTTGATTAAACTGTGCCATTTTAACTACTTTTGTGGCACTCCAAAACGACTATGTAATTATGCAACATTTCTGAACAAAATGTTTTGGTTTTCCTCAGTACATATAATGGCTACTATGTGCAGGTTTCCAGCACATCCTATAATATATTTAATGGCAATCTATAACGCCAAAGTACAGTTATATATTGTGGCAATATTTAAATGACATGCCAATTTGATTCTAATACTCCTACAGAATGACAATGCCCCATTAGCGTTTAAAAAATTTGTCCTAAGCATAAAAGGTTTGATATCTCAAGTTGGAGTCACGCTTGGCCAGTAAGTCATAGCATGGTAATGAATTTATAGCTCTCAAATAGAACAGTTATATACTCATGATAAGTCTACATCTTTTTGTCATCTGTCAGGGCAATGCATTTTGCTGAGCCCCTCAGATGGCGGAAAGTTATTGGTTATAAGCTTAAATCTCAGGGCTCAGAATTTGAAAAGATAGCAATTTTAGTTCCTAAAACAGAAATCTGACTTTTTTGACTTAATTCCGCTGTTTGTGAGCCCGTAGACAACTTACTGGAAAAGTTCGACTACTCTAATAAAAAAGAATAGAGTGGTTGAGGGGACTTAATAGCATTAGGATCGGAATAAAAATGTAGCAGGTTGACTTAGGTTATTATTCTAAAGGGAGTGGCTGGATGAACAAATTAAGACGGTGAAAACTGACTTCACATAATTTGCTTCATTTTTTTTTTTCGCTCCTTCCATCGAACTCGCTCTGCTTCTCATCATTTTCAGAATATTCACAAGCCAATATGCAAATATTCCTAAAAGGAAGTATCAAGGTGAGCTTTATCATGATTGATAATCCCTTATTGTTTTCAGATAGCTTTGTATTTTTTAATTAAACTAATCATTTAGGCGCTTTTGTGCATTTCATTTTGCAAAGATGGAAGCGGTTGACGAACACAAAGAGCTAAGACGGAAACGCTTTCGCCTACGAAGAAGTCAGTGCACGAAAACATATTTTTTTTTAATTAACTCTTTGTTGGCTAGTCTATTTCTATTATTCCTTGTGCAAGCCCGGGCATTAAACAATTGATTGACAGACACGCAACCGCCTAACATTTGTTAAAAAGGATTTCAACAAAAAATGTTGCAGAACTTGAGCTCAGTGAGTTCTTTGAAGATAAGAGGTTTCTATGCGAAGTGTTGTCTCTTACAATGCCTCCTCCACCAACACTCACTGCCCTCATTGCCTCCTCTGATGAACTGTCTTGACTGTGGAAAGCCAACTTTGGAAATTTGCGCGATGGCTGGGTAGGTCGTATATGGGTCCCGTTATGCAATAGAAACTCAATAATTGTGAAAACTCAGGAGGAACTATAAATTTAGAGACTTTCCTTCCCTTTAATAAAACAAAAAAAAATCATTATCATTTGCATTCAATCACTGAGCCCTCAAACACGCAACGTTTTCAACTAATGGCTGTCGGTAGAAATCTCATCATTTTCGCTCTGCCCTTTCTGGGCACAATTGCATCATTAATTCTCACTTTACTAGTTATCTTAGGAGGCACAAAAAACGTAAACGTCCTCAATGATCTCTACTTTTTTAAGATTGATCTCAGTGGTATCACGGCGAAAACAATACCAGGCTTGCCCAATCTTCCTTTTGTCACATCTTTAGTTGATGACGCTATTCACGACGTTCTCAAAGATATTGGAATCCCTGATTTCTACACTGCTGGTCTTTGGGGATACTGCCAGGGTTCGGATAATTCTACTTCAAACTCGACTACTGTTGACAAATGTTCACATCCTCAAGCTCTATTTTGGCTAGACGTTCAGGCCATTTTGGATGACTCTCTGACAAATAAAGCCCTTAAAATCACACTCCCTAGCGAACTTACACAGTATAACGGCACTATTGAAGCTGCATCGAAGGCTATGTTTATCACATACTTCATTTCAATCTCGGTCCTTGCACTTGGCTTCATTGTTGGTTGTTTTGCATTCCATTCACGTGGCGCATCATGCTGCGCGGGTGTAATTACTCTTGTCGGTTTTATTGCAAGTTTGATCTCGTCTGGCATTGCAACTGGCATGTATATTGCAATGCGCAATATCGTCAATGAAAAAACTGGTGAGTTTGGTCTCGTTGCATCCATAAACTCGAAAATGCTTGGTATTACTTGGGGCGCCACTGCAGCTGCTCTCTGGGCATTCCTGTGGTGGATGCTGACTATCTGCTGTGGATCAACTCGCAAGGCATTTGAGACTGAAAAAGAGCCATTTATTGGCTATGTCCCACAACAACAAATTGCCAGATATTAAGCGGTGAATCTAAAATTTTATAAATATTTATTTCTTTGTGATGTGGGACGATTTAACATGATACTTGCTCTTTTACACTAGTAGATATTTAAGTTGTATTCATTTGTTTGATTCCTACGGGCCGAAATGGACTCACTGTAGAAAGATTTTATGTCATCATCCAGTAAACTGTTCCCAGGATTTTGAATGTCATCACCAAGTCAGCTTGGCTCAATGGAAATGGGCAATATCCAGCTTTGTTTTTAAGTGTTCGGTGATTGTAAGCTCATGAAAGGCCTGCATTTAGAAGAGAAAACTCTGTGTGACTTTTTAACATTTCAGATTGTAATTATTGTAGATGAAACTCATCAAATTTTAATAGTAACTAACATCACATTATGCCTCGCAGTTATTTCACTGCTTCTTCACTCTGGCGAAAGCTATATCTGCTTGACTTGTCAAATTTGATGCAGTTATTAAACATCTTCAATAAGAAGAATACCTTAAGTGACATTTTTTAGTTGCATTACAAAATAAAAGGTGACCTTTATTGGGATTTTTCAAAATTATTGAAAAATTGTGTCGCGCTCAGCCCTGGTCATCAAGAAATTCACTTATAGACACTGAAATCGCTTTGATATAACCAGTTGAACTAGCTGACCTAGTCATGATTTTCTCTTCTAATTATTTGTCTTTTACCCTAACCTTTCTAACGTAAGCTATTAATTGTAGACAATGTTGTTTAGACCATTTCCAATCATTTCTTGCTCCTCTCTTCCCTTATAGTTGCTATCATAGTACTCAGAAAGAGGTCATGGAGGATTTAGAACAATTTCGAAAGCAATGGCAGGAAGAAGTAACTCAACGTCAGACAATTTCACAAACAAGATCTTCGTCTTCTTCGAGTTTGCCCAAACCGGCTTCAACCACCCAGAGTTGTTCAGGCAAGCCCACGCCTGATCAGGAGTCTTCTTTTTCAAATAATCATACTATCGATTTTTCCAGTACTGTTATTTCTAACAAAACGTTGAATGAAGTTAATTCAAAATCCTCAAAGCTTTTGCAATCGAGCATTGAACCTTCAGGTGTATTAGAGGCGCCACTAAAAGTAGAATATGATAAGATTGAAAAGGTTACAGATCCAGAATTCTCAGATCCTCATCCTGTCTCAACAAAGAATTCTGACCAATTCAACTTTTTGAATGGCAGTGAGTTGAAATTAGAAAGTCGATCTCCCAATAGAGAACTCCAAGCGGACGAAGTTGCTGCGCTCAAACTTTTTGAACTCGCAGTCGACCGCGAGCATGTTGGAAAAATGTCAGACGCAGTTTCATTTTATAGAGATGCGTTTAAGCTGGATGACAAGGTAGATCAGTTGTACAGAGACAAGTATTTTCATGAGTGGAAAAGGGGTGGGGTTGCAGCTACAGGTAGTAGAAGTGCGTCAGCTGTTCAATCTGGCTCGCAGACACCAATACAGCAAGCTCAACACAAGTCCATATTTTCTAATATTAACGATGATTCGAAGCCGTCCGCGGTTAAGAAAGTGATGTCTCATGGTGACCAAAATTTGAATGACTTCTTTTTGAGGTTATCTATCGTACCTGAAGTTGAGGACGAAAATTGCCCGTTTGCTCAAATACCCTTGGAAATTATTGAATACATTCTATGTATGGTCGCAGTCGATGACATGCGGTCCTTTACGAAAGCTTTACGCACTTGTAAACTATTACATCATCTCGGAACGCACACAAAGTATATTTGGAAAACTCTGTGCACGCGAGAATGTTCGTCTCAGCACTACACAAGGCTAGCCATTGAAGAGTACGGTGCTCCGTTACAACCTAGTGACGTTAACTGTACGAAACTCGATAACGAAGAAGTTGTCCAGCAGATTCCTTGGAGTGGGGATTGGAGAGCCATGTACATGGAACGACCTCGAGTGAGGTTTGATGGCATATACATTAGCACTTGCAATTACTTAAGGCCGGGCGCAGGTGAATCTTGGTATACACCGATCTTGATGGTGACATATTACCGATATCTCCGGTTTTACCGGGACGGAACGTGTATATCACTGCTTTCAACAGACGAGCCTCGCGATGTCGTTCCTGTTTTTGTGCGCAAAAGCCTACGAGACCCTATAGGCACTGTCTCATATACTGTGCAGCGGGCGGATGGCACGACAATCACACGACCCAAAGGCACTGTTCCGGGAACTTGGTCAATTAACAGCAAATCTGGGGACATTGTTATTGAAACAGAAGGTTCTGTTGACCGATATATGTTTCATCTGTGGTTAAATATACGTTCCAGTGGTGGCAAGCGTCAAAACAAGCTGAAGTGGGTTGAATTCTGGAGTGTCAATAAAATTACATCAGATCGGGCCGACTTCAGTCTTAAAAACGATAAAGCGTACTTTTTTGCAAAATATGACTACAGTGATCTGGACGAAGTGTGGTAGCAAGGCATTTCAAAAAAGGTTTTTTTCCTATCTTGGATAAATTTTGTTACATTTCATGGCTAGACTGTACATGTCTCAAAGAGTTATTTGGCTAACTAATACATTCGGCTTACTCTGCCCAATCTGCAATCATGATGTACCAATTTGTCTTTGCAATGAATGCTAGTTCAATGCATACGCCTGGTATGTGTGTTTTAATTGGTTCCACACAAGTAACTCAAGCTTTTGGGCAAAAACCCAAATGTCATCCTTCTAATGCCTTCCATGCCAAAGCTTGTTTTTGCCCTTTGATTGAAGATTATGCCTTCTACAAACCTTTTTTCGCGAGAGAAGAAAGTAATCAGGTAATGCCGTGGGGGACGAAATAGGAGAAGGCTAATGATGTGAATGTTTTGTGACTTTGCCTGGAAAAAGCTTTTTGCTGGCCTAAGGTTATCCTTTCAGCTTTTTGACTTCTTTTTGGGCCGGGTTTATAAACTTCATTTCTTGAATTCAAGGGCCACCAAAGTAACCTATTTTAGACGTTTTAAAACTCCGGCGAGTTTGGCCGTGTGGTTTTTTTCTTTCTCACAGGTATTCACGTTCAAATAGCTGCACTTGTGTGCATGAGGTAGAAATCAAGTGAAGACACGAAAAATCCTCTTCCATTGGATTATTTCCCGGTCTGCGAGTCCTTTTCGTAAGGCATTTCAAGCCAAATCGCCTTACCTGGCTAAAATTACACTCCAATTACTTCTGGATATCTCAAAAATAAAATCCAAGGCTCTGATCTTTTTTGGCAATTTAAAACTCCGATTAATGTATAACTCTGATTTCTGTGTATTTATTGCGTTTAGCTCTGAGTCAAGCGACAAAATTTTGATTTCTAGGATTTTTTAAAATGTTTCCTGAATTCCAATGTTTTTGTGATCCCACTCAGATATTGCCGATATTTGCCACGTGATCCCTCCGCAAAAAAAAAATGAAACGTCTTTGTGAGGCTTATCGCCGAGGGACCAGAAATTTAAGGTTTCTATGCGATAAGTGCCATACAAGGATTTTTCACCCCATTAAATTGAATTCTCACGTTCATGTGAATTGTTGCATAAAGTGGGCTTTTTTGTACTAGAATCCAGTCGAAGACTCAGTTCGAGTAGAGGGCTCTTGTTTTTTTTTTGTTGCATCTTTCTCCCCCTCCTCTTTTCATTTCCTTCCATTCATTCACGTCTGCAATTCAGAATTAAAGAGGAAATAAGGAAAAAAAAACAAAAAAACTTTGGCCTCTTCCTCTTTCATTCAATTCGAATGTCTTTTAAAATACATCATCGCCGTGTTAAAGTTTGATCTTTTTGTCCAAAAGTTTTCATTTAAATACTCTCGCCCATGGTCTTGATCGACTCTTCTCTCTCACTCACAAAATTTTTCCTGAAAGTATATCAAGGTCTCTCTTAAAAAGCTCAAAGTATGGCTTCTTCAAATCATCAAATGGACTATAGAAATATTGTGGCCAACAGCACCTACGACCCCGGAGCAAGACGCGTACCATATCCACCTCCAACTCCTGTTTACGACTTGACAACTGGAACCGACTTTGCGGCCGCACTTTCAAGCATCAGTTCTGATAATCTTTCGCCAGCTATTCATAACGGTCCGTCGATTCACAGCCACAATCCCGATCTATTTGTAAATGGCGGAATTCAGTCGTATGTCATGCCTGAGTATCACGTCACGAATTGCACCGCACATAGAACAGGGCAAATACCACCATTATTGAACGATCAGGAATCATCCATGATATCCCAATTCTTGTCTAAAATTAATGATGACCCAGACTTTATTTTGGCACCAAAGTTGGAACAAAGTTTGCCAAACAATGCTGATTTTTTGAGTCCTGCTCCATCGTATTCCTCGATTCCTGATTACAGCCAGCAAATAAGTACTAGTTGTCAGCAGCAGCAACAACAGCAACAGCAGCAAGTATTTTCTGGAGATCGGACCCCAGTTACGTCAAATTCGTCTTGGACAGTATGTACGCCTGAGAACCAAGATTCGAGTATTATGGATTCAACTGGATTTTCGTCATCGTCATCTATAGACCAGATCCCGGCAGCCGAAACTTACTTTTCAAACAAGGAAAACAAAAACATGCACGTAAACTTCATCTCGGAACTATCCCCACAGGAGGATACTATACCTACAAGGGCCTATAGTATTTCAGCGATTTCAAGCCATCAACAGCATGAACGTCTTCTGACACCTAAACGACATTACTCGGTCACGCTCGACGCAACTACAATTGGAACTAGGGAATCAGTAGACACAAGCTTCCAGACGGCCAGATTCTCACCCGAGTCGAGTATACGATCTAGAATATTGTCTTCGGAAATGGAGGACTCTCCGCAAAGTAGCTCTGAGCTATTATTAGCTACCTCTCCTTATTCACCATTTGTGCGGCGACTAAGTCAGCTACATCAAGAACGCCCTGAATCCAACAAAACAAGTGCACTACCGGTATCAATTATCGAACGACCTTTAGTAATTCCGTCATCAGAGTATCAAAAATATGAAGAAAGCTCATACTCAAGTCAGGATACTTCTTATTCCACACACCTACCTATTAACAGCAATATTAGCTGTACGACACCTCCCAGTAATCGATCCCGAAGAGAAACTCTTTCCGAGGACCAAAAACGTATGAACCATATCTCCAGTGAAAAGAGGCGTCGCAAACTTATCAAATCCCAGTTCCATGAAATGTGCTCCCTTGTTCCTAAACTAAAAGGCTATTCAGGAGGGTCCGGCAGTGGGAACTCGGGAACCCGTAAATCCCCACCAATATCTTCTACTTCTCTGGCAGCATCGCCATCTTCACTGGCATCTCCAAATAATCACAGTAAATCGACCATACTTCTAATAGTTTATGAGTATATCGTTCTCATGATTGAGAAAAACAAGAAACTACGCCAGTTTCTGGTAGACAATAACCTTAATATTTCCGGAATCGCTGTTGCTGCAACGAGATCTAATCATGGATAGATTATTAAATGGACAGCAAGCATAATAACTTTCAACTTAATCTATTATTTATTTACTAATTTTTCTTGCTCACACAAAGAAAAGTGGAAAAAGAAAGGGAAATAATAAAAATTAATCGCTTTGTCACTAGACTCTACTCAGTTCTTCTCCCATTTCATCGATCTAGTCGCGTCCTGGTTTCACGTACAATGGCTCTAGCCTCCTCTAATTCGGCTCCTGATCCTCTCACAAATAGCTTGGCATACTCGTGTGCTTGTATGTACCTCCCCTGCGATAGTTCATACTTTGCGAGCCATAGTCGAGCTTGACTCGTTTCATCCGTAACCCCCTCAGATTCTTCCTCGTGTAGGCACATACGCATATAAACCGCACACTGTTCAAAATCAGTGAGCTTTTCGTAGATTGTGGCAATGCGTAATAGAATAACAGGATCCATGTCGCTCAGCTTCAAAGATCTCTTGTATGCCTTCAATGCTTCATCTATTTTGCCTAATTTTTCGTAGCAGTTCCCTAACGCTTGCCACATCCGTGCATCGTAAGGCTTCAAAGCAGCAGCCCGCTGATAGTAGTATAACGAGTAATAGTTCATGTCCAGCACTTCGTACGCCTGTCCAAGTCCATACCATGCCCGAAAATCTTTCTTGTTGACGTCTATGGCATGTCTATACGACTCAATCGCCGCATGCGTGTTTTTAAGCTCAACAAACTCATGTCCCATTAGCGTCCACGCTGACAAACAGTGGCGATTAAGAGTTAACGCACGTTGGTAGTATGTAATAGATTTTTCGTGCTCAGACTTGAGTGAATAGTAGTTGGCAATAATACAGCATGTTTCGGGTCGGAACTTGTCCGTAGATGATGCCAGCTGAGCCAAATATGCCAGTTTTGGTCGACGCTCCATGACGTATAAAATATTAGAATACGTATCCATGTCGTCTAGTCTATGTGGGTCGTTTCCCAAAACTTGCTCAAACGCCTGTTCGGATTCGTTGTAATTAAGACCGTGATACTGAACAAGTGCCTTCTGAATTGTTAAAAAATTGAATGCTGGCAGAAATGAAAGTATATCATTAATTTCATCTAAATTACCCTTGTCATGCTGGTAAAACTCTTGCTGGGCATATATACCGAATATTCGGCCCATCAAATGTCGTGGAAGAATATCCGACAACTCTCGGAACTTTTCAAGAGTATCGATGCATTTCAAAATTTCTTGCCAAGCACTCCAGTTGTAAGGGAAGAGTGACACAGATTTAACCAATCTCGTCAGCGCTTCTCCCGTATTTTTCTGATGAATTAATGCAACACCATATCTTGACACTGTTAGCAAAGAATCAACAAAAACAAGGTTCATACAAATATAATAAGAATGGATCTTCTTCGTTACGCGTAAAGTACTCATCCAGTTCACGAATAATGACTGTGATTTGTCGATTAGGGCTTATACCATCCTTTGGGCTCAGGATCCCTTCGTGTTCCTCTTCTTTCTTCTTCTCACCAGACTGTAGCAGTTAGCTTGCTGCTAACAAAAAGACTAGTCACTTACAATATATAGCGCATATAATCGTAGAAAGACTGACACCGCACCAGTCGCATTCGCAAGTAAATGCGCACATCGATCATACTCATGGCAATCAAAGTAGGATTTGGCCAAAACATCTTTGTCTGTTACTGAAAATTGCTGCACTGGTAAGAGATTATTAGGTTTCGAGGACTCAGGAATATCGATGGAATTTAATGCTTCCGCCGACCTATGTTGTTTAGTAAAGTTTTCTCTGCAATGTTAAGATAATTACCATTTCGCAGACTGGTACAAACAGCGGGCTGAAAGCTGCTGAATAGATGCTAATAACTCAGCTCTTAGCTGTATCAATTCAGCTTCAGATGGACCTTGCATGTCGAGTGTAGTTATGAGGAAAAACTGGTAGGGACATTCAATGTGGAGAGGTCGAAGTTCTTCCAAAGTTCTACCCAACATAATTTTTCCTGATTCTTTTTCTTCAAGATCCAACCATGACTGTTGAACAAGAGGATATATTTTACGCGCTGCTAACAGTACTAGCAGCTACTCTGGTTTATTTTTATTGGATGCCAGAGAACTCTGACATTCATGAAATTATTCTTCAGAATCAAGCATCGGTGGGAAAAACAAGAGAGCAAGGTGAGACTGCTATCTACCGGTCATTAGTGGCACCACATGGTCGGCCATTAATGAACGGCTTAGCTGTGGCTCACAAGTATACTACCAGGCCAGGAAACCTTTCTGATATTTGGAAACTTGGCTCAAAGATCACGGAGATTTTTACTGTTCATTCTAACCCTTTGGGGATGACAAAGGACGCACTCTTGAATGGCAAGTTGTTATAAACGGTATGAATTGAAGATCGCTAACGATATATTAGAAGAATTGATTTCTTTGGTGCCTAAACTTGGTCATTTCTTTCATGTCATGCGTGGAAGTTCTACTGGTTCAACTGTCTGCTTGATGTTGCCCAATTGTCAACAGTCACTCTTAACTATCTTTGGTGAGCACTAACAATTGAAATCTAGATCTTTGCTGACATCTACTAGCTGCTACTTTGTTTAATATCCCCGTTTCTATTCTTCCGATTGACAAGGAATCGCTAGCAGAAATTGACAAGCACGTTCAGGCTTCAAACCCCTTCGTTGTCATTTTAGCTGACGACTTTCTTCTGGAGAACATCAATCTGGAAGTACTGCCCAATTTTAACAATGTTATTACTATACGAAATCGTTTCGAAATTCAATATCCACCGCATGTTAATTCCAGAACTTGGAAGGACTTAATATCAGAACTTGAAATACCGTCGCATGATATTATAGATTTTCCTCCAATTGATGAATCGGAAGATAGCTTCCCTATTCGTACCACATATCAAGCACCTTCAGGAGAAATCAAAGTCTCAAAATTTACGCATCAAAATATTGCCGCAGCTGTTGCTTCCCAGATTAAAGTTCTTCCTGTTTCTCATCAATGGAAAAAATCAGACAGGGTACTATTCTTCAGTTCTCAATTGTCCATATTTACTGTGATTTCACAGCTCGTTGCGTTTGTGGGAAATTCTTCCCTTGTTTTTTTGTCGGAAATGAATGTCATTCCGCAGCAACTGCTGGTTGCAACAAAGCCCACAATTATTGTAACGGACGACGAAACTACTTTTTCTCTATTGCAACAAGTTCAGGACCTTCTTATCCTTCCTACAATTAGACTTACTGCCCGTAAAGCAACAGTATCTAGGGGAAGGATTCCTGTTGGCTCAGTACTCGAAGAGTTTTCCACTGTCCGTTTAATCTACTCTTCAACTTGTGTTTTAAACAAAACAGGACGAAAAAAACCTGGGGAAACCGCAGAAGATGAAGTAAAGCTTCACTTGAACTCCGCTGAGACTAATACTATCAGAGCATTAACGGGATCGAGGTTCATCCACTCGTTGACATCTCCCCTTGTGGCAGGTCCTATTGCTAGTACTAATATTTATGATTATCGTCTGAATTCAAATCATGATAAGCAAAATCTGACGAACTATGGTCCCGTTGCACCATCCCTTGAAGCATTTTTGAAGGACGAGCCGGGCAACTCGGGTAGTACTGAATCTAATCAAGGTCGCCTATTTGTCAGAGGGTTTTCTTCACCAGCCCTGCACGAATGGGTTGATACAACAATTGTTGGGTCGTTTACAAGCGACGGATGCTTCAAAGCACACAACTAGTTATATAATATGCTGATCATTTATATTGTAATATATTTGGAAACAAGCAATGATAAGAACACATTTAAACTCCTATTTACAGGGATGGTCTTTTGGGATCAACTTTTTTGGCTTTGAACTGAGGTGGATCAACCGGAAGATCTTGATTCCAGATCTGGCCTCTTGGATCAGCCACAGAGGATTCAACAATTTTTTTCTGAAATTTCTGAAATTTCTGAAATTCTTGAGTATCACTTATGGCCTCATTTGTTGCTTGTCCCGTCTGGCTCTGGTGCTTCTTTGGTAGACGTCGAAAAGTTCTAGTACAAGGAATTACCACCCATCTTGCAAACCATGGCATTACCAACAATGATACCGCGGCTCTAACAGGCAGTAATACCTTTACTATGGCATAGGCAGCTGCTCCTTGCAAAACCATTTTCGCACCTTCCTCTGATTTTAAGCTCGTCCAACTGTTGCGCTCCCCCATTCTATTGATAAAATCTGTTCCAGACTCAATCAAGAACTGAGGAATGCCCGGCGGCATATACTCATAATAACTAAATAATCCCCAGAGACCGAAGAGCGGGGCGATGGCTGTTAACTCATGGAGAATCATGAATGAGGTTACGTGGGATACCGGAGCATTTAGGAAGCGAACTGTATATGGATGTAAAAATTTGGGAAGGCGTTTTATAATCGGATGCTTGGAGATGTCGACAACGATTTTTCCGTCATTGGAAGTTTTGGTCGGCGTATCCTGATGGCAAGTATCGCTAGAAAGTTTATTGAGCGTTACAGGTGAGGTTTGAAATGAACGGTGATATCCAAGTGTGATGGCAGCGGTCTGCATTAAAAAAGGTTGCGGACACCTTAATCGAAAAGGTGAGGGTGGTTTGACCTGGACCAACTTCAGCATATTGTTTTTAATGTTCTTCCGTCTTTGAGAGTTTGAATCAAAGTGAGTGGAAAAAAAATAAGTGGACGCTCATACGCTGCCTGGTGGGAGGTGGTAACACAGGACAACACCAGATTTTAAACTGAAACAAGACATTTGCCTATATACTCCGTCACCTGCTCTTAAAATCTCAATTCACAGCGGCAATAAACCCGTCATTTCAAAGCAGTAAGTATTTTAATGTACTTAGTTTTTCTTTTGGATTTAATAAAATATATTCAGAAGTCCCGTATTTTTGGAAAAAAGTCCGAGATGGTAATTAGTCAAAAGTAGTTTGCAAACTTGTCACACAACATTTATGAAGGCTTTTCAAAAATAGCGCTCGGCACTAAACTTACTGGAATAATTGAAATTTTTTAATAATACTTCCTCAAATTTAATATATAGCAAATATAGTCTGAAATTCATAGTAGCGACTCAAATTTCCTTTATAAAATATGCGTATAACATTTACAACTTTACAAACATTTGTTTACTTTAAAGTATCGACACTTCACAAGTGAAGTTTGACAAAACTTGCTGATAAAAGATAAATCCAATTCAAATGACCCATATTGAGAATATTGTTACCAAAGCCAAAAAGATGATGAGCATGATTGAAAGATTGGGTGGTGTCATAAATTGAGTCACAGGACATACTATGAAAAGACTCTATCAAGCATGTGTCAGGCCTATCCTGGACTACGGGTCAATGATATGATATGACCAACTGAGTGTAATCGGACAGAATGAGATGCAGAGAATTCAGAATAATGGTATTTGCAAGATATTGGGAGCATTCATGTCAATCCCGATACCTGTTCTTCACAAATGATGTTGGCATTCTGCCTATCAATCATCGACAGGCGGAAATCAGCATAACGTACGCACTTCGAGTCAACCGAACAACAAACTCTGAGAATCCTGTCTGCAAGGTGGCTCGCAAGATCCACAGTTCATCCAACCTGGGGGACCTTTTTGTCAAAGCTCAAAAGCTGGAAGACCTCTACAAGGGTGTATACTGGAGCAAGAAACCACCTTGGAAAAATTCCAGAATGGCAAAATTGATGGCAGACTGGAAAGTCAGTTCTAGGTTGAAAGGTTTGACTGGAATTCAAGGGACAAATGATTGGAATGCTGAATTTCAGTCAGATCCTGTTCGTGGCTTTTACAGTCTTACAACGAGAGAAGGGCTTTACAACAATATCTACAAGTACCCATTGGCTCATTTAATGAAAAGTCATCCACGCCAAGTGCCTAGCAAAGTAATTCAATTACGAACTGGTCATTGCGCAATGTGTAAATACTTTGAAAGACT
>JAKVQY010000206.1:0-20952 GCA_030463045.1 Geotrichum macrosporum
CTAGCTTTCGGTGTTGCTAACACATCACTATGGGGGTTGGAGGGGGTTTGAGATTCCTCGATTGCTGCTGCTGCCGCTGCCTCAAGCATTCTGGTTAGATCACTGTATTCATCTCCCTCACCTTCACCGTGGACAAGAGAAGCAGTATTGGGCTCCTGATCTTCGGCACTTCTAAAGTTCTCATCACTTTTCTCTTGACGTTCCAATGAAGAAAGGTAGAGAGCTAGATTTTCGGCAGCAGCAGTGAGGTCTGAATCTTCCATATCGCTATTATCGTCAGGCACAGCATGGCTAGCAAGTTCTCCACTAGTAGCTTTCGCAAGGGCTTCATTAACTACCTGAGAGCCGTCTAGAGTTGCACTGCCAGGGGGTGCTCCATCCTGCTGAAGGTCCTCCTGGGAACCCGTGGCACACTCGCCTGGGGAGGTATGACCCGACATGATCTAGACACGGCGGACTTCTATCGTGGTATTAGAAAAATCTAGTAAGAAACAAGAAAAAGACAAGGGACACTTACCAGGATGAATATCGGCCACAATAGGGCTTTCGCCAGGAAGCTTAGAGTGAGAAATCAACTACGACCTCAGAAGTCAATGACTGGGAAAAATGCTGGTCTAGAAGTAAGAGATAATAAACGTTACGCGTCCAAACAAAGAAATACGCTCCGTAGAAGTCAGGTAGCACGCTAGAGACAAATCCAGCGTAAGATCCGAAGGTTTTAATACGCGTAAAAGTGAGTCAAGTCGTGATGATATTCACAGCAGTTTAAGTTGTTGAACTAGGTAAGTGCGAGTGGTGGAAAACCTGAAAAACGCTGAAATAAAAATTGTAGTTCACGTGATAATGTCATGTGACACCATTTAAATAGAAAAACAAAAAACCGTGATATTTGGCAGCACCAACGCATTCTTGAGCTCTTTCAACTCACTTGAACTTTTCAGTGCTATCAGTTTTCTTATTTTAACTTCTGATTCTTTTTTTACACATTTTCGAGCATCTTAGGGTTGCTGAACATTGTTGTATTAGGACTTTTTCAAGCTAAATACTTTTGAATTCATTGACACCATTTAGTAACTCGGTTTCTGGTTATAAACAAAACTATTTTGACATGGCTATGAGACCTGGATATCTACCGGGCGGCCGCATTGCAGGTAATAGTTCTGGGATGATTATGGGTCAAGGAGGCCCGATACCTCCTCATATGCAGCAACAGGGAGGAAATCAGTTTCCTGGATACATGAATGTTCAACAGCTTCAACAACCATCACAGCAAGGGCAGTCAAATCAACAGCAAAACGCCCAGCAGATGGCAAATTTTTCTCGAATGCAGCAAGGAATGATGAACATGGGCAATCCTCAAAATTTCCAAGGAGGTTACAATATAAATCAGCAGCAAATGCAAATGGGCCCTGGTCTAGCTAACGGCTTACAAGGCAATGGTATGAATGTTAGCATTCCAGGATCAAATAGCGGAATTCAAAACAGTATGGTTCCGGGACCAAACATGGTCAGCAACAGCGCAGGTACAAATTCCACAGCTTCTCATACTATGACTGGCAGTAGTATACCAGACAACGTGCGGAATGTGTGGCGTTGGAATTTAGAAGAACAAATGGCTGTCTTGAGGGATTTGGTAGAAAGGTACAAGTTTATTTCGATAGATTGCAAATTTCCTGGTATCGTTGCACGTCCTATTGGTACATTCAAGACCACATCAGAATATCATTATCAGACTCTTCGATCTAATGTTGATATTTTGCAGGTCGTTCAGATTGGAATGAGCTTTGCTGATGAATTTGGAAACCGGCCAGTAGGTGTTGGTACTTGGCAATTCAATTTTAAGTTCAATACCCGCGAAGATATGTGCTCGGCGGATGGAATCGATTTGCTGCGTCAAGGGGGTGTCGGCTTTGATATGAACGAAGTTGAGGGCATTGATGTCTTTGCATTTGGAGAGCTGCTAATCAGCAGCGGATTGGTCCTTGACGAAAGCATTAACTGGATTACATATCATAGTGGATACGACTTGGGTTATTTACTTTCTGTTATGCTTAATGACAAATTGCCCGTCGAGGAGGCTGGTTTTTTGAAAACCCTTGGCGTTTATTTCCCTACCGTATGGGATGTGAAGCATATTGTTAGAATGTTCAATACTTCGCCAAAATCTAACCTAGCAGAGATCGCCGAGGAATTAAACATTAGAGGGGCCATGGTTAACAACAGTGGAATGAATTCTTCCGGAAGTGAAGCTATCTTGAACAGTAGTGTTTTCTTTGAGCTGCGTAGGGCAATTCCTGAGATTTCTAAAGCGAAAGGAGGCCTTTTCGGTCTAGGCGAAGGATTGGATGCGGAAAATAAATCTCCTGCCAATCAAACCAGCAACCAGTCCCTTGAAAGTGAAAAAAAAGGAAGCACTTCCGCTGCAAATGTTTTCCAATATGGCAAAATGGGCGGTATCTAATTAACTCTGATATTTTTGAAGATTTTTTTCTTTTTTTCATATTTTTGTAACTATATATGTTGACTAGCTGTGAGTCAGCAAATTTCATTTATTTATGGTGTAGATTGAGCGCTCAAACTCAAAAATTTGTTCGTTTTCTCCCAACTTTTTCCAAGACTCCCCAGACTCACCACTAGTGAAACTTGAAAAATGGTAGCAACTGATCCTTTAAATTCCTTTGATGCATTTCTAGATACTGTAACTAGAATGCACGATGCCATTACGCAATTTTCTATAAGCGTTGATAAGGCACATTTTTTAAACCATCCTAACTTTGATAATGACATTGAAAACGTGAAGGAACTTGACGATTTCACTTTTTCGGAAGATTCTGAGGACAATGAATTGGATTACGAATCTGATGACCATTGTTTTCATTCAGAGGCTGGAGCAGCAGGTTTAAATACTGAAGTTCTCACTTGGTTAAGAAACAAATGCGACAGTTTACATACGGACGTCATGAGTTCTGAGGACCTATATGTAACAGTTCTAAGTATTCTTACGTCCAATGCGTTAGATGATGAATTACAAATATCACTGCCCGAAATAATCGGTTATGAAAACCTCGATTTTGTTATTGAAATTATTTCAAAACGATCCTCTATCGTTAGTGCAAATGTAAGTAGTCGACCGATTTTTTTCAATTGCTGCCTCTGACATCTTTCTTAGAAGCAAAGCGAAGTACAGAAAGCCACTAATAATCAATTTCGATTGATGAGCCAGCAGGATAGAGAAGAACAGTTGCTAGAAAATCAAAGAAAGATGAAGGAGTATGAACAAAACTTGAAATTCGCACCTACGCAAATTAAATACCCTCATGTCTATCAAAATCCCGAAGCCAGTGGTAGTATCCTCAGTGCTTTTGGTACGAAATACTCATTGCCAGTTGGGACTGTTAGAAATATGGAACATAATTATGAGGAAGTAATCCTTCCTGCGTCAAAGCGCAAGCCCAAAAATTTTGTGGGACAATTAGTGCCCATTTCGGATTTGGACGTTTTGTGCCAAACTACGTTTAGAAAATACCAGACTCTGAATACGATGCAGTCAGTCGTTTACCCCATTGGATATAATACAAACGAAAACATGTTGGTATGTGCTCCAACCGGTGCTGGTAAGACCGACGTTGCTTTACTTTCTATGCTTAGCATCATAAAACAATTTAGCGAATTTCGCGAGAAGACTCAAACCTACGAAGTAGCTTATTCAAATTTTAAAATCGTCTACATTGCGCCACTCAAAGCACTAGCTGCAGAAGTAGTAGAAAAAATGAGCAAACGGCTAGACTGGCTTGGAATTTCAGTTCGCGAATTGACTGGTGATATGCAGCTTACCAAGGCCGAAATTATGTCAACACAGGTCATTGTCACCACTCCTGAGAAGTGGGATGTCGTTACTCGAAAATCTACCGGTGATAGTGAACTTGTGCAAAAGGTCAAACTTCTTATTATTGATGAGGTGCACCTTTTGCATGAAGAGCGGGGTGCCGTCATTGAATCACTTGTGGCACGAACACTGCGTCAAGTAGAGAGTACGCAATCTATGGTTCGAATTGTGGGACTATCTGCCACTTTACCCAATTATCTTGACGTTGCTGAATTTCTGCGTGTCAACCCCATTGCTGGACTCTTTTATTTTGACTCTTCGTTTCGGCCCGTTCCTCTTGAGCAACGCTTTATTGGTGTAAAAGGAAAGGCTGGGAGTAAGCAGGCCAGTGATAATATTGAACGCATTTCATATGAAAAGCTCATTGATATGGTCAGCGTGGGTCATCAAGTCATGGTGTTTGTGCATTCCAGAAAGGATACGGTTCGAACCGCGAGATCATACATTTCGATGGCTCAGAAGCTTGGAGACTCTGCTCTGTTTGACTGCACAGAAAGCCCTACCTTTATACAGACTGAAAAGGAAATGTCGAAGTGGAAGAACCGTGATATGAAAGAACTTTTCAACAATGGTTTTGGTATTCATCATGCTGGCATGCTTCGATCTGAAAGAAATATGGCAGAAAAACTTTTTCTGAATGGAGATATCAAAGTTCTTTGTTGTACTGCCACGCTGGCATGGGGTGTTAACTTGCCGGCAGCCGTTGTCATGATCAAGGGAACTCAGGTCTATGATGCCAAACGTGGTGGTTTCGTGGATCTTGGAATTACTGATGTCATACAGATTTTTGGTCGCGCTGGCAGACCTCAGTTTGAGCAGGTTGGTACTGGCATTCTTTGCACATCTTCTGATAGATTGTCTCATTATTTGGATGCCATCACTCAACAGCATCCTATAGAATCTCGCCTGCAATCTAAATCAGTTGACAATCTGAATGCCGAAATCTCTCTAGGTACTGTGACTAGTATTGATGAAGGCGTTCAGTGGCTTGGATATACCTACTTGTTTGTTAGAATGAGGAAAAATCCGCTTGCATACGGTCTTGGTTGGAATGATGTATCAGAAGATCCCCTGCTGGGCGCTCGCAGGCGAACACTAATTGGCGATGCCGCCATCCGTCTTCATATGCTTCAAATGATTGTGTATGATGACAAAACAGGCACATTTCTATGCAAGGATACTGGTCGCATTGCTTCAGATTTTTACTTACTCAATAGCAGTGTGGAGGTTTTTAACCAAATGATGAAACCTACTGCTACTGAAGCAGACATTTTTTCCATGCTTAGTATGAGTGGGGAGTTTGATGGGATTAAGTCTAGAGAAGAGGAAGCCAAAGAACTTGAAAGACTTCGAGAAGAAGAGTCTCCTTGTCAAATTGCTGGTACGACTGATACTTCTTCAGGTAAAACAAACATTTTACTTCAGTCTTTCATTTCTAAGGCTCCCATACAAGACTCTGCTCTGGTTTCAGATGCCGCATATGTGGCGCAAAATGCCACTAGAATTTCCCGCGCACTTTTTTTAATGGCTCTTAACCGTCGGTGGGGAAGGTTGGCAGGAATGCTTTTGTCAATTTGCAAGTCTATAGAGAAAAGACTTTGGTCGTTTGAACACCCTCTTGCTCAATTTGACTTGCCTACTCCAGTGCTTCGCAATTTGGAAAGTGCTGGTGTTCAAGTTGCAGATTTACGTGAAATGGAACTTGGAGAAATTGGCCAGCTTATTCATAACAACAAGCTTGCAGGAAAGGTTGCCCGCTTATTGGATTGCTTTCCAACTCTTCACATTGAATCTGAGATTGCGGCTATAACTAACAATGTCTTAAAAATCAAGATTACTCTTGAGCCAGAATTTCTCTGGGATTTTAAAGTTCATAAAAAGGCACAGTTTTTCTGGATCTGGGTCGAGGATTCAGATCATTTTGATATTTTGCATTTTGAAAAGTTTATTCTCTCTAAACAAAAGCTTGATAACCCTCACATATTGGCATTTACTGTTCCCCTTGCAGACCCTCTTCCTTCCCAAATTGTTGTTCGAGCTTTGTCCGATATTTGGGCTGGTGCGGAGACATCTGTTGCTGTTTCCTTTCAGCATCTAATCCGCCCGGAGAGTGAAACAATACAAACGAAACTATTACCTCTTCGTCCATTACCTATTTCAGCTTTGCACAATAATTTTATCGAAAGTATTTATCAAAAGAAGTTTTTGTACTTCAATCCTATGCAAACTATGATCTTCCATACTCTTTACAACAGTGACTCTAATGTATTATTGGGCTCTCCTACTGGTTCCGGCAAAACAGTGGCAGCTGAGCTTGCAATTTGGTGGGCGTTCAAGAATTTTCCTAAATCAAAGGTTGTATACATTGCCCCTATGAAGGCGTTAGTTCGTGAAAGAGTTGATGATTGGAATGCCCGAATCACCAAGCCACTGAACCGACGACTGGTTGAACTGACTGGTGACAACACACCTGATGCTTCTAGCATTCGCAATGCCGATATTATTATAACAACTCCTGAAAAGTTCGATGGTATTAGTAGAAACTGGCAAAGTCGAAAGTTTGTTCAAGAAGTTTCCTTAATCATCATGGACGAAGTAAGAATTCTATTTTAACAATTCAAGTATATACGCTAACACTTTAATGTTTTAGATTCACTTACTGGCAAGTGATCGCGGCCCTATTTTAGAAATGATTGTTAGTCGCATGAATTTTGTTGCCGCTAAGACACAACGACCTGTTCGGCTCCTTGGATTATCAACCGCTGTTGCCAATGCCAACGATATGGCTAGCTGGTTAAAGGTCCGGGACCAGGGTTTGTTCAATTTCCCTTCTTCAGTTCGTCCTGTACCCTTAGAGATGTACATTGATGGGTTTCCGGACAACATGGGTTTCTGTCCATTGATGAAGTCTATGAATAAGCCGGCATACTTGGCAATCAAGAGTCATTCCCCTACTAAGCCTGTTCTGATTTTTGTTGCGTCTCGACGTCAAACAAGGCTAACAGCTCTTGATTTGATCCACTTGTGTGGTATGGAAGATGATCCTCGCAGATTTTTAAAAATGGACGAAGATGAGCTTCAACAAGTAATTTCTCTTGCCAAAGACGAAACTCTGAAACTGGCATTACAGTTTGGAATTGGTTTGCATCATGCTGGTTTGGTCGATTCCGACCGCCGTATCAGCCATGAGCTCTTCGCAAGCAATAAGATTCAGATCCTTATTGCAACCAGTACCCTCGCTTGGGGTGTCAATTTGCCGGCTCATTTAGTGATTATTAAGGGTACACAATTCTTTGACGCCAAAATTGAAGGCTACAAGGATATGGATTTGACTGATGTCTTGCAAATGATGGGTCGCGCCGGGCGTCCTGCGTTTGATACCAGTGGCATTGCCATGGTATTCACTAAGGAATCAACAAAACCATTTTACAAGTATTTTTTGAATTCAGGTTTCCCAGTTGAATCTAGTCTTCATAAAGTCTTGGAAGATCATTTGGGTGCTGAAGTCACGGCTAGGACCATCAAAAGCCGTCAAGAAGCCCTAGACTTTTTGACATGGACGTTTTTATTCAGAAGAATACATTTTAACCCCACTTATTATGGTATTGAGGATCCTACAGACGAAGGCGTTAATACCTGGCTGGTAAATCTTGTCGATGACGCTATACAAAACCTAGATACATCCGGATGTCTGAGTCTTTATGAAGATGGGCGAATGGCTCCAACTGAATTTCTTAAAATATCCAGTTATTACTACATGTCTCACAAGACAATGCGTCATTTCTTAAAGCACATGAAACCGCATGCTCTTTTCAAGGAATGCCTAATGTGGCTATGCTCAGCTATTGAATACGACGAGCTTCCAGTGAGGCATAATGAAGATCTGGTGAACATTGAAATGTCTAAAGAAATGAGATACTCTGGGGAAGATATGGATTTAGTTATGTGGGATCCACATGTGAAGGCATTTTTACTGATCCAAGCGTTCATGAGTAGGGTCGAGCTTCCGATTGCTGATTATGTTCAAGATACATGGACTGTTCTTGATCAGAGTTTACGTATTCTTCAAGCTGCAATCGACACTGTCGCTGTTCTAGGGTATCTCTCAACTGCCCTCACTTTGATTAAACTTATGCAATGTATTAAGCAAGCATATTGGTTCGATGATGATCCTATTTCCGTTCTTCCGGGGCTCCACTTGAAAAAGTTACCGGCCACTCATCCTTCGAGAGAGAACAATGATGGCATGGTTCCTTTTCGAATGGAATACTTTGAAGGACAAGACAAGCTCACCACGTTGGAAAATCTAGGAAACATGAAGGGGGACAAATTGGAAGGATTCATAAACCGTGCCAACGTTAAAAATTCTTCTCACAAAGAATTTTTTCGTGTTGTGCATTCACTACCTGTTTTAGATGTCAAGCTCGAGCACACTGTGGGATCTCCAGTTGTCGTGGTGGATCTTATTCACAAGAATCCTGGGCTGTCTAGCGATTTTAAAATGTATACCCCAAAGTTTCACAAGGTACAGAAAGAGAGCTGGTTTCTGATTCTAGGTAATATTGAAGCAGATGAAATTATCTCTCTTGCAAGAGCTTCCCCAAAGCCTGTTAGCGGGGCAAGCAAAGGTTCTGTGCATGTCTCCTTTAAAACAGCACTGACTGTTGATCCGCGTTACTTAGGACGCCGTGCTGTCTTATACTGCATTAATGACGCGGTAGATATGCGATATCAAATTGACATCACTCTTTAAGCGAGATGCTTATAAACTACCGTTTAAATGTGATTTACACTTTTGTTATTCTGTTAAGATTAAATAATTGTTTTTAATGTCCGAAATCGCAACTCTAAGATTTATTTTTCACTCTCATCATAAGCAGTCCCCTTAACAATTAAATAGTAACTAATGCCTTTGTATTAAGTCAAACAATCTGGAAACCCCCTGTAATGTCTGTTTAAATTTTCATTTTCGTTCCCAGTGCATAAAATGGCTTTTCACAATTGATGTTAAATAGGCCACCAGGTAAAACCACAAGGGGATAAAACACTATGCTTAAATATTGTCTGACACAAAAATCACAGTTAAATCCTGGCTGCTATAGTCTGTAGCTTAAAAGAAATTTAATTTCCTAGAAAAAAAGCCAATTTGCATTTTAATTTCTTCGCCAGTTGTTATACGAACTCCTTCCAAAGTGCATCTTTTTTAATATTTTCTTCCGATCCGTCATGTATAATTTAGCTTGACAGTGGTGACCTAGTTGGAGAGTACAGTTTTTAACTTTTATGGAACTGATTCATGGACAATGGTTGCCAATGTAGGGTAAATATTCAATAAGCTATGTTATTTTCCAACGCATAATTGTGTTTTACCCTAAAATACAGCCTCCAGCCATCACCTTAGAAAGAATTAGATACGATGGAGAGTGAAAGCTACAGGTCTTCAAAAAGAATTGTTCTTGACTCTGATGAGGAAGATGATGAGCATGTTGCCACTTCTCAGCCCGCAAGCGAAGGAGAGTCTAAACCACCAGTTGACGGCCTTGGTGGACTTTTTAATGAAGATGATTATGAAGAATTAGAAGATAAAAAGGAATCACCTGCCAAGAATTCTTCTGGCGATGATGGAGAAGAGGAGGATGCAGGGCTTTTTGGTGATGATGATGAGAATGAAGAAGGTCAGGATAACAGGTACGATTACTATGGCCAAGAAGGGCAAGAGATTGAAATTGAACAACGAGAAATGGATCTTGTTATTCCTCGATATCCGCCATCGCATAAGCCGAGTGAGGATGTATGTAACCCTTTATTCTTTTCAAAGAGTATAACGCGTTTTTTTATAATGACAAGATCTTACTAACATGTTTAGACTTACTTTGTACAAGTTCCCACCTTCCTGACAATCGACCCTCATGCATTTGATCCTAGTGACTTTTTGCGGAGTGCAGAAGAAAAACACTTGAAAGATGGTAATAGTGTCGAAAAATCGCATAGTCAACGGCTTCATAATGTTAACACTATTCGATGGAAGTTTAGTAGAGATGACGAAGGAAATATGGTAAGAATGATATCATCCTTGCGTTTCCCCGCTTATTGCTAACGATGAATGCAGATCAAAGAATCAAATGCCCGTTACATTAAATGGTCAGATGGTTCGTTGTCTCTACAACTTGGAAACGAGATTTTCGATGTTATTGAGAAGCCAAACCCTGACGTCTACCTGGCAATGTCACACCCAGCCCAAGAAGTTTTGCAGACATCTGCTCTATTAAAGAAGTCAATGACGTTTGTTCCTACTTCCACATCCTCAGAAACGCACAAGAGGCTAAGAGAGGAATTGCAAAAGCAGCAGCTAAGCAACAATATTATTGTTGGAAACTATGCGACAACTGATGATCCCGAGAAAGTCAAACGAGAAGCTGTGAAAGCTGAGGAAATCAACTTGAAAGCGCGCAGGAAACTTGAACAGAAAAGGCGGCAATTGGAGAGCAGAGATGGCTACGACTTGGGAGGAGGAAGTTCCCGAGGAGACCGAGGAAGTGGAACCTCTCGGTATGATTCACAAGACGGATATGGTGGTGGTGGCAGTGGTCGTGGAGTCGACCAATATGAAGAAGATGATTTTGTTGTGCAGGATGAAGAAGATGACGACGAAGACGATGCTCGTGCTCGAAGGTTAAAAGATTTAAAACGCAGGGGCGCAGAGTCATACAGGAAGAAGAAGAGTCGTCATTCTTCTGATGAAGAAGAGGAAGAGGAATTGCCGGATGAGGAAGAAGAAGAAGAAGAAGCGGAAGCAGCGTTTACTGATGAAGCTTCCGATGAAGAAAAATCTAGTCATCGTTCTTCAAAGAAGAAGAGGCGAATTATTGCAGGTGATGACTCTGATGAGGAGTAAATTTTGTGTATATTTGAAACTGTGAAATGGCAATTAATGAAATATAACTTTTCTTTTTGTTTAAACTGGGGATATGGTGATTTAAATGTCTATGCAAAAAACTCGTCTACTTTATTGGAACTTTCCTTATTGATTTCTTCATCATC
The DNA here is from genome assembly GCA_030463045.1 of Geotrichum macrosporum. Lineage (NCBI taxonomy): Eukaryota > Fungi > Ascomycota > Dipodascomycetes > Dipodascales > Dipodascaceae > Geotrichum > Geotrichum macrosporum. The sequence goes on from JAKVQY010000206.1 coordinate 10,928, forward strand.
TTCATTCTCTCGGTGTTCACCAATATGCTGGTAGTTCTGCTGAACAGGGCCAGTTTTTCGAATTCTTTCCACTTCTGCCAGGGTATTTGAATCCTTTTTCTTCGGGTGAAGCCCGCTTGGCAAACTACCATCCTTGACCTGTAGTTGTAGCTTTTCCCAAAAGTCTTGACGAGCACGCTTAGTTTCTGCGTCATTGGCATCGCTTGTGGGATAGAGGGATATATATTTCTTGTCCAATGGGAATTTGACGACGTAATATAAATCGACCTCTGCTTTTTGTAATTGTTTTAACATTTCACTGCTGATTGCGCCTTCGTTACTATCTTGATCCTTCAAAGCTGCTTTTGCCGCTTGTTTTAGTTTTCTGATAGCTTTCTTCCTCTCTACAAAAACAATTAATACAACGGTCTAAAGGCCGATTGTTACAAAACTCAACTTACCAAAGAAACGAACCATGTGATACTTTTGGGCATTTTCTCTAATGTGCTGACCTCTTCTAACTTCCTCAAGTTCCTCCTTCAATGCCGTTAACGCACGTTCACTCTCTACCTTTTTAGTCGCAGCCAGACCTGGTTTTCGTAGAGTTCTTTCAACATCTCTGATTTTTTTTGTGAGCTTACTACTACCAGTTCCCTGCTTCAACGCCTGAACCTCGCGAATCTTATTTTTCCGACTTCGGCTATTACCTTTAGGTCGATGACTACTCGTATTCTCCATGGCTTTTCTGTCTGATTTTGAAGTATGTTTCCTGCAAATTTTTTGAAAAGAATCAGAGGAACCTAAATAATTGATTGATAAATTTTAGGCCGTTTGTGAAATTTTTTACTCCCAATATGGCACGTGATTGATACTAAAACTCACTTCGCGATATGAAAGAATACATTTTAAGTTTGCAAGGTACACTTAAATTCAATGTTTCAAGGACAAGGTCTTTCTCCAAAAATCTTCTTGTTCTGATACGGCATGCGTGCCCAGTAGTGGCGGATGAATTATTGGGGGATCTCATATATTCATGTTTTCAAGCGTGGCATTTGTTCGTTACGGAAACAAAACAAAAACGCACTTCACAACTGTAAAATAACGAGCCAGAATTCCATTATTTCAAGTTCTTGAAAAGGAACTAGTGCTAATTTATTGTCCAACAAACTTTTTTAGCTTTCAAAAGATGTTGCATCACGTTTAAACTTGCAGTAACTAATGCTGTTTTTCGTCATTTCGCTATAAGCCAACAGTGGAAAGAATCTTTCTTGAACTTCAGAACTTGGGGCGTGGTTCCAGTTGGAATTCATTTCAGAAATTGTGGCGATTTAAATACAGAACAGCTGAGACAAAATCAACTACGCATAATCTTGTACGTTCTTTATAATATGACACTTGTGGCTTACCGAGCTGACTCTAGGCCTTCAATTGGCAACCAACGAGAAAAAGTAAAAGGGGGTCCTCCCAAATTTGCTTCCTCCTTCTCCCTATCCCCTTTGATATCCACGATTTGTCTCTATTGTTCTTTGCTCATTATCTTGTCTTTTAATGGACGCTGCGCTCATAAGTTATTGAAAGTAGTGTTTTCTTTCTGATTTATCAAATAATTAAATTTTTATGGTTTGAGTTGTATGCTGTCCTCCCTGCTTCCACCATCGAGCTTGAAACACCTGCTCTCAAAGCTGTGCAGCAACTGTGAGAGCATGGTGATTATATAACTATTGCTTTCTGTTCATTTATTGCCTTTCGTACTAATTCTCCTTTTAGGACTCTCAGTGTTGAGAAATTATGCGCTTTTAAGTTCTAATAGTTTGATTTTATATTTGATACAGCACAAAGTTTATCAATTGTGGAGGAACTTCTTATCTCTGGCTAGCATAATCAAGGTCTATTTGGAAATTGCTTTACTATGTCCGAATCAAAGAAAAACTCTCACGGGCTTGGCAGGGGGGTTTCTGATAGTACAGAAAATTCCCAAGAGGGCGACTTGCCTAATCGACGACCAGCAAAACAGCCAGGCTCAATTAAGCCTCGCAGGAGTCAATCTCATGCGACAACATCCCAATTCACCCAGCAGTCCCCAAAATTGAAACCATTATCTTCAAAAAGTCCAGTTAATGTAAGGACGTCATCGGTATCGTCCCATACTTTGGAAGGCGAGGGGGGATCTGTAACAAGTGTTCCACCTCCCGATGCCTCTATAAGACCTCGAAAATCAATTACTGGAATCACTGATCGAAAAACTCCCCGACGTTTCAAATATAGTACGGACGACGACCACAATGAAATTGAGGCTGATTATGGACGTGAATACTTTGAGGGATATTCTGTCGGGCTAAAAGAAGGCCGGAAAAGGGCAATGGAAACTTCAGCAAAGCGATCGCCTTTGACTGGGCCCTCATCTTCAAAGGAGCCTTCTGTCCGCCAGTTGTCTTATTTTTCCAACCTTCCTCCGGCAGCAACCGGATCTAACACTGGAGAATTTACCCTATCTGGTGACAATCCAGCATTCTACGAAAGTGAAGCCACTGACAGGGAGAGGAAATCTGCAGCACGCAGTCCCCGACTGCATTCACGTTCTTCAGTAGCTAGTATCATACATGAACTTGCTGGTCGCGAGGAGAGTCACGATTCTCGAGGCTTGAGAGAACTGCAGGGTCATCTAATTGAAGAGTTGAACTCTCAAGATGAAGGCGACAGGGAAGACGATATGGCGAGTATTTCTAGCACCGAAACCTTTACTCTTAGGGAACGTCAAGATGCAATCAACACTACTCATCCCTTTGGTATCCGAATTTGGAAACCTGCTCTTTATAAGAAGATTCGGTCTGTTCAAAGAATTGCGGAAGGCGACATTCACTCGCGTCCAGGCAAAGACATTAGTTGGACTGTATGGTTAGGTAACGGCATTTGGACCCTTACATTTGGTTTCCTCTTATTCCTTGCATGCGTCATTTCTGGATTCTTTTGCTTCTTGCTGTTCTGGAGCTCAAGTTCCTATCAGTATGGCAGAACGTTTTTATCATTAGGCCGCTATTTACTATTTCCGTTTGGAAAATGTGTCCAGCTCTGGCAGGATGAAAATTATATGTGGGAGGACGAAGGAGAAGGCAGAACTGTGGCAGAATATGAGCGCTGGCAGAATGCTGATATTGCGCGTGGAAAACTATTTTTTGGCCCGACAAAACAGGACCAATCAGCCACTGGTCAGTCTTTGAGTAGATCTAATTCCATGTCCAATAATACTGGACCTTCAAGCGTTACTCATGATAATGTTCAAGGACACCGAAGTCACAACTCTGTATCCCAAGGATCAACATCAGACAGTGGTAGTGAAATTAAGCGCAAAAGGCGTCTCTTTGGAAGAGGAGAGTGGAACGTCGGTCGGATTATGTTTTATTTCTGGTATTATATTCTTCTTATGCCACTGCTATATCTTTTTTCTCTTATTTGCTGGCTAGGTGTATTTTCAATTCCGATGGCTAAAGTAACTGCCACGATCGCCAAACATTTGAGACGCCACCCTCTTGCGCTATCTTTCCGACCTGCAAAAACTCTGAAGAATCTTTCTTCGACAGAGTATTCGTCTTCCATTCTCTTGTGTACTTATAGAGCAATGGGATTTCGCTACTACAAATACACTGTAGACGGTACAAACATTTTCTTCATCAATATGATGTTTCCATTGCTGTTTGTGATTTTTGATTACTACATCCTGGCAGGGTATTTTCAATGGGATTACATGTTCACGAGCAATTTTTTCATTTTTTTTTTATCCCTCGTTGCTGTTGTTCCACTGGCTTATTTCATCGGTCAAGCCGTGGCTTCTATTTCGGCCCAAACCTCCATGGGAATGGGAGCTACTATCAACGCATTTTTTTCAACTATTGTGGAAGTGTTTCTATATTGTGTTGCTCTGAATCAAGGTAAGGGAGACTTGGTTGAGGGTAGTATTGTTGGTAGTATTTTTGCTGGAGTGCTGCTGCTTCCGGGGCTTTCAATGTGTGCAGGAGCTATCCGACGTAAAACGCAGCGGTACAATCCCAATTCTGCTGGAGTCAGTTCTACAATGCTTTTATTTGCAGTTATCGGTGCCTTTGCGCCAACTATATTCTATCAGATATATGGCCCCTACGAGCTCAGGTGCACTCCATGTGAAAACTTAAATGAATTGAGTGCTAAAATCGATTGCAGCAGATGCCATTTCTATCAGGCGCCACTTGTGACTGGTCCTTTTTATACTGAAATTTTGCAGCCTTTTAGCTACATGTGCTCGGCTCTTCTTTTTGTTTCTTATGTTATTGGTCTTTGGTTTACTTTACGTACGCATGCAGCTCTGATTTGGCAAACACCAACTGCTTCTCAGCTTTCTGGACAGAATCCGGCTCTTCTTGTTGCTCATGCACCTGCCGTTTCTAATTTATTACCTCTGCATAATAAACTAGGCCTTTCATCGTCGACGGACGCAAAAATTCCTTTATTGCAAGGAGAGACAACACCAATAGTACCTAAGAGTGCGTTGAAGCATGCGAATGCCAAAAAGCAAGTCACACTTGCTTCCGTAGAACCTGTTCCAATTACGTTGCCTGTTTTAGCGTCTCCATCTTTGAATCCACAAGGAACTGTTGGAGGTACAAGCAGTTCTAGTAATAATGGTGGACATAATGCTCCAAACTGGAGCCGAACTAAAAGCACGGTCATTCTTTTAGGTGCTACTATATTGTACGCTATCATTGCTGAGATTCTTGTTGATACAGTGGATGTTGTTTTAAAGGGTACTAATATCAGTGAAAAGTTCCTTGGAATAACTATTTTTGCATTGGTTCCAAACACTACGGAATTCTTGAACGCTATTTCTTTCGCAATGAATGGTAACGTTTCGCTGTCTTTGGAAATTGGTTCCGCTTACGCACTACAGGTGTGTTTGCTACAAATTCCGGCTCTTGTATTTTACTCAATCTGGATTGGCCCACTTGGTACTGACATTCAAGATTACATGTTCACTCTGATTTTTCCAAGATGGGACTTGTTCATGGTAATCTTTTGCGTGTTTATTTTTTCATATATATACGCAGAGGGAAAGAGTAACTATTTTAAGGGTTCAATTCTCGTTCTGAGTTACCTCGTGGTGATGTTGGGTTTTTACTTTTCGGCTAACAATGACATGACAGGAATGCTGACTGCAGGGTCTCCTCTAGTAGGCAGTACATTAAGCGGATTTCAATTTTTGCGACAAGACCAATAATAGCATTTAATCTAGATCGCGATAGTTAATATTGCAAAATAAATTTGAAATTTTTGAATTACTATGTACATTGCGAAAACAATTAAAGTCAGAAAAAAATAGAGTATACATGCCATGTTTAAAACCAAGGCAACCCCTTCTTTTGCTTAGCTTCAAGTCTGCGCTTAAATTTATTACCCCTGGCCTTTGCGATAACTTCATCAGCCTTAGCCAAAGCCTCCGCCATCTCCTTCTGTCGTTCGGGTGCCTTTCTCTCGGCCTTGCTGAGCTTGAATCTATGTGATCCTCTAACAGGAGTCTTGTTTTCATACTTGTCTTCGTAGAACTTTTTGCCATTGGCCAGCGGTGGTAATAGGTGGGTGATGCCATATCGATAGGCAGTCTTATATAGATCACTTTGACGGCGGAAGGAGTAGATGGGATCGTGAAGGCGCTTAGTGATAGGATGTCTATTTGCTACAAACGGATTTGCATCAGCAGCATCAGTAAATGTAGACTTATCGGCGTATTGTCTAAAAGGAGTAGGAGGATATCTGGCGAAGAATTCAGCTAAGGGTTTTGGAAGTTGTAGAAAAAAGGGATTGCCTTGAGGAACAGTCTCAGCACCAGAATCAGAAACTGCCTCTTTGATAGCATCAGCAGTGACCTGTTCAGACTGTAGTTGCTTTAGAGTCTGAACATTTTCCAAAATTTCGCTGGCCTGGAGTCGTTCTCGGAGTCTGGGGGCTTGTCGGACAGCAATAGCCTCAAAGTTATGTAACAAAGATAACGAAGATCTCATTATATATTACTAGAGCAAAACAATGAAAGTAACAAAAGCTTTAGTGACGAGCGTGCTCGCTGATTCAAAAAAATCCGGACGGAATGTCAATAAGACTGCATAGATTTTGGGGTTATGGCGATGAATTTTTTCAAAGTATCGCTTGTTTATATGGTCATATGTTACGTAATAAATTTACCCAATCATAGTTTTACAGGGCTGGGGTATAAATTTTTAGCGTGCATGAATTTACTATGAAAAACTCGATTCAGTCACCCAAAATTTCAAGTGCGAGTTCTTCCGAGCAAAGAGGTAGATATCAGTCATTTCTTTCTCTTTTGTCTTTTTTCTCTTTTCAAAAATTCAATTGGAACATTTGGAACGGAAAAATGCTCTCTTCAGTTCGTCTACGATCCATTCACTCTACTACCGCTTTTCGCGTTGCTAGTAGTACGCCTGCGGTTCGCGTATGTTTCTATTTGGCAACCTTCTTGGTGAAAAATTATCTGAAACCATTATTAACACAAACTATAGCACTACGCTTCTGCAAAAGTCATTGAAAAGAAAAATACGCAGACTATTGAAGAAAAATTTATTGACAAACATCATGAGTATCAAGTAGCTACCTACTCCCGTCCAACAACTGTAATGAAAAGTGGGCTAGGATCATATCTGTGGGATATTCGGGGTAATCAATACATTGACTTCATGTCAGGAATTGCCGTCGTTGGATTAGGGCACTCCAACCCCACAGTTTCTCGCATTCTACATGACCAGGCCTCCACTTTGATGCACTCTAGTAACCTGTATCATAACGAATGGACCCCTCGGCTTTGTAAGTCTCTAGTCGAGACTACTAAAAATGCTGGTGGAATGCCAGGTGCTCATGCTGCATTCATCGCCAACAGTGGAACTGAGGCTAACGAGGCTGCTTTGAAGTTTGCCCGCAAGTGGGGAAAGGTCCAAAATGGAGGAAATGACTCCAAGAAAGTTGGTCTTGTTTGTTTCAAAGGCGCCTTCCATGGCCGTTCGTTCGGCGCCCTATCAGTTACCCCCAATCCAAAGTACCAGGCTCCTTACGCTCCAATGGTTCCCGAAGTTAAAGTTGGGACATTTAATAAGTTAGAGGGCCTGGATTCCTTAATTGGCAAAGACACTGCTGGTGTTATTGTCGAGCCTATTCAGGGAGAAGGTGGTGTAAACGTTGCTACTCCCGAGTTTTTGCTTGCCCTTCGAAAGCGGTGCACTGAAGTTGGTGCTGCCCTTATTTTTGATGAAATACAATGCGGCTTATCTCGTACTGGTAATCTTTGGGCTCACCAAGACTACCCTGGTGAAGTTCAACCTGATATTCTTACTGTAGCTAAGGCTCTTGGAAACGGCTTCCCTATTGCCGCTACTATTGTAAACGAGGAGGTCAGCAAGGCAGTTCAAGTTGGTGACCATGGTACTACTTATGGAGGTAATCCATTGGGTGCCCGTGTCGCACTTGAAGTATTGCGCGAGCTTTCTTCCAAGCCAGTTCTGCAAGGTGTCAACAAGCGTGGCACAATTTTGCAAAACAAGCTTGATTCTTATATTGAAAAGTACCCGCTTTTGGTGAAGGAGCGCCGGGGAAAGGGCCTTCTTCAGGGACTTGAGCTCAGTATTCCTGCTCATCATGTCACTTCACGTTGCCACGATCAGGGGTTGCTTCTTATTAACGCTGGCCAAAATGTTCTTCGGTTTATCCCGGCTCTCAACATTCCTATTCCTATATTGCAAACCGGTTTGCGTACCATCAACAGTATTTTGAAATCTATCCACAAGGATTTAGAAGCCGGAAAGAAAGCCGAGAGTCTTTAAGCAGCAAATTCCTAGATGTAACTTTTGGGAAATAATATAGAAATCCACTATTTAAACAATCTAATTGAAGAGACACAATTTTCGTATTCTTTACTTGGAGTCGGCACTATTAGCGTAAGGTTTTACGAGGAAACCATTTTCTCCAACGTCCCTGCAAAAACCTCCATATTTGCTACCAAGCGTAAACTTCCTCATCATCCGCAATAAGACTAGTCATTGATCACTTCCGCATCCTTTGTCACAAAGGTGGAAATAGTGGAGTACGGTAAAAAAAAAAACTTGTCTTGTTGGGTGATGTGTATTTTCGGGTTGAACATCCGGTATTAAACAATTTCAGACAAGGAAAATGGGGAAAATTAAAATAAAAAAATTGGGAATATAAGGTGACTTTACAGCCCAGAGCTGGAAATTCGGGCCATACTAATTGCGTTGGGTCACAAGAACCAAAATTTTGCAATAAGTGCAAGTATTTAAGAAAAAACCGTTGCTCCAGATTTTTCTGGATTTTAATTCTACTTTACATTCATTTTTTTTTTCCTCAAAAGTCACATTTCCTTATTGCCAAAATGCTGCGATCTAGCGCTGCTCAAGTCTGTGCCCGATTGCTTCTTTCCGTAGGTTGATCACAAACAGATTTCTTCATTTCTAACTTTAACTCTAGCCCAGATTTTTTTCAACTCGAGCCACAAGTTCGGCATATCTTCCACTGCGCAAAGCCCTTAATAAGTCCACTCAGGCTGTGGCTATTTTAGCAATAGCATATGGTAGTGGAATATACTTTTCGACTGTTAATGATGACTTTCAAGGAACCTTTATCAAGTATATACCGTTAGCAGGTACCATTGTGGACATTCTCGAAGAACACAACCACCAAAAAAGACTGGGCACCCAGGCCATACGAGATCAAATAAATCCAGATTTTGGTTCGTCCAGTAAAAAGTCGTCATATTTCTCTGCCCTAGAAGGCACTTTAAGTCCTTCTTTTGTTAATAGTAAAATGAGTGAAGAGCAAGCTGAAAAGAAAAATTCAGCAACTAATTCTTCTACCAGCCCGTTTGCAATATCCGCCACATCTTCAAAAGATCCTTTGGCTCCAAAACGATTTTTTAATGCAGTTTCTGGCACAGTTGAAGAAGAGGACCGGGATTACCTTCCACTAGTTTTGGTGCCTGATGATCGAGATGAGATTGTCAACAAAGCCGTCATGTCCCTGAATGACTTGGTATCCTCTTTCAATGCTTCTGCCATTGCTGAAAATACTGTTCTTTCCGTGTCACAAACACTAGCCAACGTTGCTCAAAGTAATGCGGCAGTAGCTCCTAGGTATGCACAGGTCATTATGCTTAAATCACAGCACTTTGACCAACTGTACCAAAACTACAAACTAATCTGGGAAGAGTACCTCAATAATCAAGAACAAATTGCAGAACAGGAGGGTTCTGGAAAACTAAATCATGTGTTGGCAGATTATAATAGAAAAATTGCGGAAGAAATTACCAACACTGAGCTACTGCTAGTGAAGCTCATCAATGCTGGTCGGCGGGGACGAGATCTTGAAGTTAACGATCCCGAGTATGTCAAGTACAAGACCAGCACTGTGAATAAGAAAAGATACAAGCCCTCATCCCCATCATTGCTCGTTCACTCCCAGAGCTCATCATTGTCATTGTTGGAAAACAACACTTTACCTTCTTTTGACAAATCTTACGGTGGATTTAACGGCACAGATATCTCACTTCGACTTCAATTAGCTCTAACATTATTAGTGAGTGCTCTCCAACATAATTCACATGTGGGCTCGTATATTCAAGGTGTGCGCGATGCAGTTGCTGATATTTCAAACCGGGAATCGGCTATTGACGACGCTCTCAAGTCAATAAGTGTACCAGAGGAGGTAGACTTGGACCCGGTGCTGCATGATATTTTAGCATCCAGTAGTACTAAATATTAAAAGTAACAGATTATTCAATGTAAGTTTCTCATAGCCCTTCTCCTGCAGCCTCTGCTACTATTTTTCATAACATAACATAACATAACATATATTTTTAGAGTCTCAACTTATAGAAATAAACAAAATATAGATAAAATGAAATAATAAGAAATTAAAATAAAATAAAAATAATGTGTTTAGAACACAGGTTGGACTGCTAACTTTTCCCTACATTGTAGCTTTTTACTACGGAGTCAAATAACCTC
>JAKVQY010000207.1:0-20146 GCA_030463045.1 Geotrichum macrosporum
GTAAGGAGCCTAGATTCATGTCCAGGGGACGGAAGTTGTAGCGTGCTATGGGTGGTCGTAGATATCGTGGTTTCTGAGTTTAAGCTGAAACTCGTGTGGACTGTATGGGATTGTGTGTGTGTGTGTGTGTGTGTTTGTTTGTATAATATAAGAGAAAAGAACAAGTGCTGAATATTTGTGAGTTAGAGAACTAGAGTCTTAAGGATGGGGGTTGATTGGGGCTCGAAAAAGCTTTAATGTTGTTGTTTTAAAGCTGTTGTAGGTGGGTTCGTTGTTTCATGGCTGGCAAATGAAAGATGTTTGGCAATAGAGGTTTGAAATTAGCCATCTCATATATTATAGAACGTACTACTACCTGAAATATTGCCGAGAACCATATGTTGATACGTTAAAACCTTCATAAGCCTTGTTGAACAGAGAAAAGGTTTGTGGAATTCCGTTTCACGACTAGCTAGAACTAGACTAGAAACAAGGTACCGTTTGACTTGTTATAGCGATGGAATCGTGAGCTGCTGCTTGTCGCCAGTTTTGTCGTGGGGCCAGTAGTATGTCTGGAGTCTCTTCTTAATAAATAAGGTCCCAAGTCTTAAGTCTCAAGTGTTATACAGCATTATCGTCATCGCTCTTCTCCAGGGTGAGTTTGAAAACATTTCTGAGGTTTTTAAAGAGTTATTTTTGGCTGCGTTTTCAATGTGAACCACTCAACCACAACATTACACTTGTATCGGAAAAATTTCAAATTGCCTCTCCTTCAGAAATACAAATAATAATATAAAAAATAAGAATATAAATATACACAATTTCCCTCGGTTTTTTTTTTTTTTTTTTTTTTTTTTTTTCTTTCCATCTTTTTTTTCATTTTTTTAAATTTTTTTTTGTCTTTTACTCTTTTTCGTCTCTCTTGCTGATTTCTCCTTTAAATCACAAGATTTTTTTTTATCTGATTTTTCTTCAATTTCATTTCTTAAGCCTGGTTTTGATTCTTATCTGACTCTCATTTTGATTCGGATTTGACTCTATTTTTAATTCGCATTTTGTATATATATATATATATATATATATACATATATACTCACTACCCCTTATAGAAACAACACCTATTTCACTTGTCTGGTCTTTGACATATTCTCCCATTTTAAAACTACAAATTATACTGTTTCAACTCTTGAGCATTCTTCGTTTGGCATTCTCTTCCAATATTAGCATTTTGACCGTTTTGAAAGTCAAAACCCTGTTTGCACTGACGACACAAACCCTAAACTCAGCCCCCCTATTCGACATTAATCTCGTCATTAAAGAAACATTTCTTTTTCTGTAAAGAAGACGTACCCTTAACCATGGTTTCTTCACGAATCCTCTCCTTCTCTGGAGGGCAGTCAAGGAAGTCTGAAGCACCAGTAGATGCCAAGACAATTACCAGCGACAATAGCAACAGCAACAATAAAAACAGGAGAAGTTGGTTTCTTCATGATTCAACCAACACCCAGTACAATTTGTATAATTCTCCCGCAAACAGTAAGCCAAACAGTTCTTTCCATCAGCAAGACAGCATCATCCAAGACCAACGCCAGCAGCACCCTCCCCAGAGTTCTTTAAAATCTCACAAGAAGTCCTTTTCCTCCATTTCTTTTAATCGTCAGTCTTCTGCCATTTACTCGAAACGAAACAGTATGGGACCTGAGCATACCAACAAGCGACATTCTCTTGTAAGCCTCTCACCTGAGCTGGTCCAACAGCAGTTTGATTCTGCTCAGCTTCCAACGGCTGCTGTTCCCGCTTCCAATACAGTCAATATGGAAAACCGTCGTTTGTCTTATCGTGGAGACTCCCCGTCTATGGAGTCTGTCTACATTCCTTTGGACTTTCCAAAGGAAACTCCTCCTGAAATGATGCCCATTATCACGCTGTTGAATTCTCACAAGAAAAGAAGTTATGCTGAGGGCTATTTGATGATTCTTAACGATTTAAATTCAGGTATGTAATTTTTTCCACTGCATGGACCTACAGTGGCTTTTTTTTTTTTTTTTTTCTAACTAAACCCTTTGACTAGACGGCAAGCCTTCTGCGGACAGAAGATGGATTGAAGTATATGGAAAACTTACTGGCACTGTATTGTCCATTTATGATGCCACTTCTCTTGAAAGTAGTGGTAATGCCGAGCCTACTCCCATTTACATTAATATTACAGACTCGACCTTTAAGCCTATTCCACTTTTGCCGTCTCCCAACGGAGACCTGTCAAACATTATTGTTATTTCCACCACGCTGAAAAATAGATATCTGCTCCAGCTTGCTACCCCTGCCCTGCTCCACACATGGACTGCCGCCCTCAGGCTCGCCCAGTTCGAGTGCACCTCACTCCAAGAGGCTTACACTGGCGCACTGCTCTCTGCCAAGGGATCCAAACTTAATGGAATACGAACCCTTTTGTCTGAAACAAAGTTCAGGCATGAAGATTATGTCTCGGTCCGTTTTGGCCCAGGCATGCCTTGGAAAAAGTGCTGGGCTGTCGTATCTCCCGCGGAAGCTAAAAAGAAAAAGAATCTTCCGCCTCCATGTTCTATTGCCTTTTACGAGGACAAGAAGAAAGTCAAACGTCCTCCTTTGGCCCTCATTACCGGTTCCTACTCTGCATATGCAGTCTATCCACAGTCATCTGTGCTGATTAATAGTTCTACCATGATTAAGATTGAGGGAAAGGTGTCCTTTAACGATGTCGAGGGCGAAAAGGATGCTTCTGTCTTTTTGATGCCTGAAGCCCATCCCGGAGTTATTGGATTTGAAACGTTGATTCGATTCCTGATTCCTGTGCTGGACTCTTTCCACATGTATGGCCGGCCCCAACGCCTAAATGCCGACAAGGCAGACATGCGCTCTTTACTGTTTGGAATGCCTTCTTTGCCTTACACCCATTACCTGGAAGTCAATGATGTGGAAATGCTTGCTGGCCTAAATGGCGCCGACAATTGGACTCCATACGATTGGACCCGTAATATTAAAGACCTGCTTGCCCGTAAGATGGCTACTGGATATAAGGGTACTGGCAAGATTAAGCGTCCCACAAGCATGCGACCTTCACCTCGAGGTAGGGATCGCAGCGTTTCACAGCCCACTCCTGTGGACTTGCGCGTAATTCCGAAACCTCTTGAATCTGTGTATGAGAGACAGCCCGAGCCTCAGTCAAAGGCGCAAACATACCCTTTGGGAGCCAATAGCAACCATCGCTCTTCTCCTGAACATGCGCGACAAGCACCTCCTCCACCTTCCCATCATTCTCGCAGTGCATCCCATGGCACAGACCCAAATAACCTGCTATCGACTGTCACTGAATCCACAAGGCCTATCTCCCCCTTAGTTGGCAGCAATCCCGTATTTGACGGCGAAGAGCAACCCCAAGAGCATGCGGAGTACCCACAGGAGCGTTCCGAGCGCCATGTAGATCACCACGACCAAGAGAACCAGGAACAAGGTTCTGAATATCGTCTTGTGCACCGCCGACCTGTGTCTCATGTTGAGACAGAAGTTACAGAGGTGCCGCGAAGCAGTGAAGAAGAGTTGAACGGACACACGACCCATGAGCAGCAGCAATACAAAATCTATGGTGAGACGCCATATGGAGGCGAGCACTCTGCGCACACCGACCAGTACAATCCATACTTGCAGTAAGAGAATTAGGGCACGCTAGAATTATTTGCATTTTATACATAACTTTGCACTGAAATATACATGATTAAGAGAATGAAGTGTTTGGCATTGATGTCAGTGATTGGCAAGCTGTGGTTGACTCATTGCGGATAGAATAACCGCCGGGTACAAGTACCAAAACCAGACGATGGGGCACAATCCTCCCAGATGGCTGAATCCCCCATATTTTTGCGTCCCTCCAAAAGACCCATATAATAAGTACTTGATCTGGGAGGCTTTGTTACAAATAGCCGCCAGAACAAAACATTTATTAACCACATCTCTCCTTTCTCTTTACCTCAACTCTTTTCATACTACACTGCATTACAGAATTTATTTCAAGATGAAAGTAGGACTTGGCCAGATATATATTGAAGTAGGTTGGATGATGACCTCTGCCAAATCGACTTTGAAATTAACAAGTCGATCCTAGAACAATAAACCAACAGACAACATCAAAAAGGCCCATGTGACCATCCGGTCTCTTGCAGCTGAGGGTGCCGACCTTGTTGTCCTTCCAGAGTTTCTCCTCGGTAGCCCTGCACTACCGGACGAACAAATGTTTGTAGACCCCAGTTCTGACGCTCAACTGTACTTGCGGGGATTCCAAGAATTGGCCAAGGAACTGAAAATAAACATAGTACCCGGAACGCTACCCTACAGACCCGCTGGTTCTGAAAGAGTACTGAACGTTGTGGTTTGGATTAACAGGGAGGGCGAGATCCTAGGCCAGTACCAGAAGAAAAATCTGTGGCATCCGGAGAGACCGATATTTGAAAAGGGCGAGCTGCCACACTTGGTATTTGAAACTGAGTTTGGGCGCACTGGGTTTTTGATTTGCTGGGATGTCATGTGTAAGTAACAAAGAAACGGGTTTTGAAAGATCCGTTGGCTCTCATGATTCAATAAGATGTCCGTTGAAAAAACTTCTCTAATACTATTTTAGTCCCAGAGGCATTTAAACAGCTCTCTCATCAGCATATCGACCTTCTCGTGATCCCCTCATATTGGCTCGCGGCAGATGGCGGCGACCAAGCTCTTAGTCACAATCCTGAATGTGAGGCTCTTTTCCTTAAAACGGCACTCACTACTCGTGCTTTTGAGTCTTGTGCTTGCATAATATATGTTAACGCGGGCGGTCCTCCCTCTGAGGGCTTCATTGGCTGTTCTCAAGCCGTTCTGCCATTGGTTGGCGTAGTCAACGGCGTTTTGCTGGAAAGCGAGGATGCTCCAAAAGTCGTTGACTTGGGTGAAAACTGGAAGACTGTGGTTAAGGACGCAGAGGACGTTTACGGGATCCGAAAAGACATGAAGAGTGAGAATTGGCATTACTAGATATTGCATTACAAAGGGTCTAAATATAACGGGCCACTCGAGCCATTCGAACTTCATGAAGCAGGCTCATAATAGCATGTATTTTTTGTCCTTTTTTTATTTCTCTTTTAGTTTTAGAAAGTGATGTATAGTCAAAGAGCAACTGACAGAGATTTTGGATTTTCCCTTTTTTTCAAAGTTTTATAAAAGTGATTGCTGAGCAAAAGGCTGGTATCCTAATTTTCACTTTTTTTCTAGACTCCTAACTAAACATCTACGTTGATTTACCATATATTTGTTAGAATGAGTGTGCAATCGTGTCTTCCTGGAAAACAATGAAGTTATCTATTACCTGGAGGTTAAAAGACTTTTTACAATATTCTAGGTTTAGTAGCTGAACATTAAACGCCAAAATTCTTTGGACAATTCAAAGAATTGCTGCTAATAATAACATCAGTAGCAATTGAATTTCTTGATTATATTGAAATCTGAACAAGTAGAACAATTTCACTTAAATGCAAAGTTCATCGCTACACAATTTTAGCGCATGATTCTTATGATTCTGTTAATTTGTCCCGAATGTGGTGATACTTTCACCAAATTTTAAAAGCTCATCGTTGTAGAGTGTCTTTACTCTTAGCTACTTTAAATAATAAGCATTGAAAATCATGCCATTGGCTTGCAACTGAGTTTGCAGACAAAAATGTGCACTAGGCTGTCAGATATAATTTTAGACCGAATTTGACGTAGTTGAAAAGAAAGCAAGCTTTGTGCTAAAAAATTACTCTACTCAAACACGCATAAATAAACGTGACAAGATTATGGTGGGATAAGAGCTCGCTATTGGAAAAGTCATTTTCTATGATGATGGAATGAATATTCTTATACCAGTAGTAGTACGCGTAGCGGACCAAGATGATGAATAGCGTGGGGAATTTCACAGGAAGTTGGACAACCTACAAAGCAGGGAAACAGTAACTTAGATCGACCACATGAGCATTCCAACTATTAGCATGAACTACAATTCCCAAAGATGCGTCAACCGTAGATACCCACTTTGACGCGTGTGAAACTCTCGTTCGCTTTTTTTTCCTGGTTTTCATTTTTCTGGTCTGAATTTAAAATTTCAGAAAACTTGAATATACCGAGAAAACTTGTAATAAGTATTGGTTTTACGATAAAAATCTCAGTCAATTAATTGTCAAGCCGACTTACTTGCTCTTTTTCCAATTTACGACTTTGTTTTTCTTTAAAAAAAAGGTTCAATGAGAACTTGCAAATATTAAACAATTCATAACCGTATGGGAGCAGCACTCGCGTGTGTGCAACAAACTCGTACCATCTGGAATTGATTTCTTATTGTTGTCCACTTCTTTTTAAAGTTATGGAAAACTTTGATACTTTACAGTCAAACAAGCAGGTAACGATAGTCAAATATCAGATGGATTTTAGATCAGATAAAAATCAACAACAATATGCGCAATGTTAAACCCAATTTTGAAATTCCGTTCACACTTCAACACGCGATTTATATATTTTAATAATTTCCCTCTACACATTGAATACAACTCAGAGTACTTCAAAAGATATACAAGGAGGGGTTGTTTGGGTTTACATTTGAAATTCCATGCTCTTTTTTTTTGTTGTTTAATTGATTTCTTTAAGCTCAAGGCTGGTTCATTAATTCCAACATTGATCTAACTATTGCAGAGCGCCCTCATGAGTCCTAATTCCTATACCAATTGAACTTTTAAAGCGTGCTTTTGAACAAGTAAAACACGCCTGGAATTAGTAAATTTCTACAAAGAGTGCGACGCGTGTAATTTTAATCTGTTTCTCGTCTATGTTTACTTTTGGAAAAAAAAATAAAAAACGTGTTTTAGTCACAAATTGAGAAAAGAAAAAACACGAAACACGTAAAGTATTCCTAATTATTTCTTACTAATTTACTGCATTAGGAAATATATTTTAATTACCAACAACCAATCACAGCTTTCGTGTACATTTCGCGCTCCTTGTTTTCTCACTAAAGTTAGTGCCATTTACCTAAATAGGTAATATATTTGGGTAGGGTAAAGTAAGCTTTAAGCAAATTTCAGCTCTGCGAGGAACGCGTTGTGTTTACACGACGACACGTAGGATTTTTGGAAGAAAAAATTCACACCCGCCAGAAGAAAATTAAAACTATATAAAACGCGACTTTTCCCTTTTCAATTTATATTATTTCATTTCTCTTCCATCACACACCTTACTTTCTTTACTAATCCTTCAAACTATTTACACATTACAATGTCTCTTGAATACACTCCATCAAAGAAGGCCGCTGCTGCTTTGTCTACTCTGGATCTTGCCGCGGTTCCGGTCATGAAAATGAAACCCAAGGCTGACCTTGCTGAGATCAGTGAAGACAAGGAAGAGCCTAGTCTCAAGGTCTCTGCCCTTGATAGTCTTGATGAGGAACTTCTAAAGTCGCGTCGAGAGTTAAAGAAGACTGAGTGTGATGAACCTATTCTTCGTGAAAACAAGCAACGTTTTGTGCTTTTCCCTATCAAGTACCACGAGATTTGGCAAATGTACAAGAAGGCAGAAGCTTCTTTTTGGACTGCCGAAGAAATAGATCTTGGCAAGGACATGCACGATTGGGAGAACCGTCTTAATGACGACGAGCGATTTTTTGTCTCTAGAGTTCTTGCCTTTTTTGCTGCTTCCGATGGTATTGTCAATGAGAACCTGGTCGAACGTTTCTCAGGTGAGGTTCAGATTCCCGAAGCTAAATGCTTTTAC
Source organism: Geotrichum macrosporum (assembly GCA_030463045.1). Taxonomy (NCBI): domain Eukaryota; kingdom Fungi; phylum Ascomycota; class Dipodascomycetes; order Dipodascales; family Dipodascaceae; genus Geotrichum; species Geotrichum macrosporum. The sequence goes on from JAKVQY010000207.1 coordinate 7,783, forward strand.
GGATTCCAAATTATGATGGAGAATATTCACGCTGAAACTTACTCCCTGCTCATTGACACTTATGTTAAGGATCCCAAAGAGGCTGCCTACCTTTTTAATGCTATTGAAACCATTCCTTGTATCAAGAAAAAGGCCGACTGGGCTCTCAGATGGATCTCTGACGAAGAGAGCTCCTTTGGCGAACGTCTCATTGCCTTTGCTGCCGTTGAGGGCATTTTCTTTTCAGGGTCTTTTGCGTCCGTTTTTTGGCTCAAGAAGCGCGGTCTTATGCCAGGTCTCACCTTCTCCAACGAGCTTATTTCTCGTGACGAAGGTATGCACACTGACTTTGCCTGTCTACTCTTTTCCCACCTTAATAATCGACCCTCTAAGAAGATTGTCGAGCGTATCATTACAGAGGCTGTCGAAATTGAAAAAATCTTCCTTACTGACGCTCTTCCCGTTTCACTTTTGGGAATGAATGCCAATCTCATGTGCCAGTACATTGAGTTCGTCGCCGACCGTCTACTGTTGGCACTTGGAAATACAAAGATCTACAACTCTACAAATCCCTTTGACTTTATGGAAAATATTTCACTCACTGGCAAGACCAACTTCTTTGAGAAGCGCGTGTCAGACTACCAAAAGGCAGGTGTCATGGCAGGTACTACTAAGACGGGAAATGACAATGCATTTGCTCTTGACGAGGACTTTTAAAGTGCCCTGAATAATCTTTTATTTATTTATGTTTTTGCCTGTGTATTATGACTTTTTTAATTTTCTGTTAATAAATATATATTCTTTACTCTTACAACAACTCTCTTGGTTCACCGGGACTCTGTAATTTCATGCAAGCTGTGATCTAGGTGGTTTATGGGCTTATAACGCTTCACCAATGTACGTCTTTCATTAACCTTCTCTATATGCGACACCCAAAGAAACAGTATGGAGTATTCTGTTGTCACGTTGGACACTCTTCCAACTGCCTCTTTACCAGATACCTATGAAAACCAGGCAAGCGGCGAGACTCCAGAGGAGGTTTCTGGTAAAGACAGCACTTTAGAAAACGACGATGAGGCCTCTGACTCGGGCAGTGACTCTGATGACGACCTGGATCTCATGCCTGTGTTTTACTCCTCTTCGCGCCGTAATACTACCACTCTTATTCTGCCCACGTCCCCTGGGTTCTCCCCATATGCCCACACAAGCACTCCATTGCTCATGAGATCCCGCCCAGGATCGCCGTTGCCCACGTTTTCCCCTCCATTGAATGGCGACTCAACCATCTCCAGTTTTCAACCCAATGACATGTTACTCTCCCCAGCCAAGTCGCCTGCTCCAGCAACCACCACCGCTGTCTCGTTATACGTTGGTGATCTCCATCCGGACACTACTGAAACTATGCTATACACAATCTTTACAACTTGCGGACCCATTACCAGTGTTCGCATCTGCCGCGACTCCCAGACACAAAAGTCGTTGGGATATGGATACGTCAATTACCATACGAAGGACGCTGCCGATCGCGCTATTAATGACCTGAGTTATACGAAAATCTTGGGACGTGAGTGCCGCGTATCGCGAGCCATTTCAGGGACAGCTAAAACAACCATTCCAAAAGCTGGTAATGTTTATGTCCGAAGCCTGCACTCGAGCGTGGACTCAAAGCTCTTGTGGAACACATTTAAGCAGTTTGGACCGGTATTGTCTTGTAAGGTAGCCACGAACCCACATACTGGAGCACCGCTGTGCCGTGGTTATGTACAGTACGAAGATCCTGCGGACGCTCAGTTGGCAATTGACAAGGCAAATGGTATGGTATTGAAGGGACTGGCCATTAAGGTGGACATGTACATTTCAAAAGAAGAACGCGAAGCGACGTTGGTACAGCAGAACAAGACAATGGCAGCACACGGAAACCTCCGCATAAGCGGGCTTCCCTTGTATTGTACAGAGCAGGACATACATAGTATTTTTGCGCCTTTTGGCGAAATTCATTCAGTGTATTTCACGCCGCATTCGATACAAGCAGGCAGTCCAAATAGGGCCAACCAGTATCAGGGCAATGGCTGGGGGTACGTCAATTACACCCAGCACAAGTCGGCAGTTGTGGCTAAGAATGTGGTAGATGGGTACTACTTTCATAGGTCATGCATACACGTCGTCTTGCTAGAGAGGTCTGACGAAACTCATGATGATTTGAATATGGTAGTTATACGCAAACTCATTCACAAGGTGGACGTGGCTGCCATTATGGGCCTTGTGCGCGAGTACACTTTTGTAGATCTATCAGAATTAACTGTTCAAGTGTACCGCCCATTGCCCGGACATGCAGTAAGATCGTGTACAATTGAATGTCGGTCTCGCACTACATGCGAAAATATTGTGGCCAATTTAAATGAGCGTAGGCTCGAGGGGTATTTTCTAATTGTGTACCTCGCTGATACAAGCACAGTGTCGCCAAATGAGAAGCTGGAGCTTCCAGGGACATCACAGACTCCCATGACTGCACCAGTATTTCGATATCCTCGCGGAGGACAATATACTCCGTTTGAAAAACCATGGAGCAGCATGCGACAATTAAAAACGCAGTCGCGAGAGACTTCTGATGACCAAGGAAGTTGGAAACGTCACTTTTGCATCCCTGAAATTGAAGAGGACGAAGTTAAGCAAGAAGAGTATTGCGACAGGAGCCTCCGGGGACGTCGGTATGGCCAGCAGCGGTCCCGCAGAGTTTCACGAACTACACCGCGCGGGTCCCCCCATCGAATTACATACCACAACGACCAGCAATACCAACAAGCCCATACTTTGTACGTGCACCATGTGCCCCCGCCAGGACCGTTAGAACAGGGCCAGCTGGTTATAGGGTATTACTCGTTTGGGGATGGTGTAAAAGTAATTGAAGCAGAAGTGAATGCAGGGCTTTCACCGCAAGCTGAGGTGACTCAAATGGAGAAGGAAGAAGCGCAGAAAACACCACCAAAGGAACCGCGTGCAGCGGCAGAGAAGAGTGAGAGACGAAGAGGTAGAAGACTTACACGTGCCGAGCAACGTCGGCGAAAGAAGTAGAAGAATTAGTAGTGATTAGTTAGTAGACGTAGTGAGTCAAGATTACAAGAGGATATAAAGTAATAAATAATAGTTTCTCATATTTGAATGATGTTAATTATAGCTTGCAAGTCACAGCAGCGACTCAATCTTTGGCAAGAGAGTAATAGTTCAAATTTAATGTATAACAGTTACATTGAGTCGAGTGTTTATGAAATATTTGGCTCAGTATGTAGTTGACCATATTTGAAATGTTATTTTTCAGACAGGGACAAACTTTGCGGTTACTAAAATGTCGTTAAACGAATTGAGTTATTCGGAGTCGAGGGATTGTTGTATATCACCTACAACTTGCAGTGATTCTATTTTTTTGGCATCTATTACATTTAGAGTATTTATGAAAGTAAAGAAAATTGAAAAGGGACTGGACTACTATAAATCTTTAAAACTTCAGCTAAAACAAAGTTGATGTCTTTCTATATGGTTCATTGTTAAATACAGATCTAGCTTCTACATCGCGAATGATATGTAATTTTACACTAACTCAACGTAATTTGCGGGAAAGATTCCTTCCCCATTATTACCAGACCTACTATTGCTGCTGCGTCCAGTCCACCAGTCTTCGCGGCTATTGCTTCGCTTGACTATTGTTATGATATCGCCTTTTCGAAATGATAAATCTCCAGATTGTTGGCCTTCAAATGTAAACAACGCAACTGCTTTTTCACCTTGGACCTCCCCCCTTTTTCCAGCTGCGTGTCGGGTTGAACGGCGGCTATCATTGTTGATGCCACCACCACCAAAATCAGGTTTTGGTGCCGTAGGACGACGTGGTCCACTGTTTCTAAACCCGCTTTCGTCCAAATCTTCTTCTTCATCGTACCGGCTACGATGACCTGTCCTACCTGTAGTACTACGTCTTTCTAGTGTCCTTGACGCAGGCTGATCGTAGAAATCATCCTGCCATGATGAGGAGGCATTATCCCTAGACGAACGGGTGTCGCTCGTGTCTGAATTTCCACGACGTCTAGTTGATGCACTGCGGCTACTCTCCTCTGAGTTTGAGAAGTTATCTGGAATGTCATTGTAGTAATCGTCATCATCGTCATAACCGTCATCGACGTACCGTTGGCGGCGACCACCGTTGAAAGCTCGTGAATCTAGCACACGAAATAAAATTTCGCATTCAGGAGGGGAATCTACCTTACCTGATAAAATCATTTTTGCCGAACCATTTTGCCCGTAGAACTTTTTATTAGCGTCGCGACGCTCAACAAGCATAGAACCTTCAACAGAGACACCGGCAAATAATCCTTTTGTTTTCGAGTACGCGAATATAGCAGCCACGGACTTCAGCGAAGCAGACCCTGCCATCTCTGCGTTCCGGCCAACAGGTCCTACAGCCACGGAGACGTTACCGCCCAGTGTAATGCTGCCCGCGTGTGAAAATGTGTCTACTGCTGCTTTGTTGTTTAAAATGAACACAAAGTCAGTTAGCTCTGCTCCAATTTGTCCACCCACACCAGCCCCAGCGCTTATGATTGCAGAGGGAGCCGACCAGGAACCATCAGGAAGGCGTGCGACTATGACGCCGGATCCGGCACGACCAGAGAAGAGAAAGCCGGCTTTCAGCTGAGTTAGAATTGCCAGGCCCTGAGCATTGGCCAGGACTTCAGGTGGAATTACCATGTCAGAACCCAGCAGCTGGTTGGGCTTGATGAAGCTAGCCAAAATACGTGCTGCTTTTCTACGTGGAGGGATTAGTATGGTATAGAGTAAGCAAAAGAAAAGACGAATTTCTTACCTGGCCTCCATACCAAGACTACGGGGTACTGGATTGTTAATACCCATATTTACGTATTAGAAGGCGAATGTGCTTGTTAGTTTAGATGGTGCTGATAAACAATCGAAAGTTTCGTACTGGGTAGAGGTCGAACGGATGGGCCGGTGTTGGGTAATTGAATTTATATGTACTGTGCGTGATCAAATTTCAACATAAAATAAATATTTGTTTCTCAAATTTAATTTATACCAATTATTGTCTGAATTGATGTTCTCATATGATAAACTAAACTAAATATAACACCTTTTGATTTTCTGAGGCCGATGTTGACACCACTTCGTTCTCAGATGCCATGATTATTCCCATGCCTCTACTAGTACCTCCTAGTGGTGACATGTTGCTGGACGATGGGGCGTCTGGGATATTATACTCAATGACGGTGTTAATTCCTGGGCGACTACTGCTGGGGCGGTATCCAGAATCGTCAGAGTTGGTTAGTTTTTGGTCCCCAGACTGCTCAGGGTGATAGGCCTTTGTTGGTGTAGACTCGTCGTTGTTGCCAATACTAATACGCGTGGTCATTTGGTACTGGTCAAGGCCCATACCTTGCCGAGCTTCGAACGAGTCGCGGCTCATATATGTCACTGAGGAGGGCATTCCAGTAGAATAGCTTGGCGATGGGCTTGTTGCAGTACCTGATGCGGATTTATTGGCAGCAGTGCTTGAGTCGAGTGTGATGCGGTGAACATTGCGGTTCGGTGTGTTGGAACTTGCATGGACTGTGGTAGGATCAATGAAACGCGCAAGACGTACTCTGAACTTATACACAAATCCGTGCTCAGATGATTGCTGTTCAAGGACAGCAGAAAATTGCTTTTCTCGCTTGTAGTCGTAGCTATTGCCATCACTTTCACCACCGCCCATGTGTTTGAGAATACTCTGGGAGTTGACTCCAGTCGTCGAAGTTGGTTTGGAAGTCGTGTTTGCAGCAGATGCCCACATGGCGGAGAGAGGCAAGGAGATGACCACGATCAACGAGGCGATAGCGTAAACGGTACTCAAATCCGGGCGGGCAAAGGTCATGACCGTCATGACCGCTGGAACGACCATGGACTGGCCACTCATGATGCAAATGATTTGGAGAGGGCCAAATTGCTTGATACCAAGTATGCGGCGTTTGCGGATTGCAAAAACGAGTTTACCAACAAAAATTAGAGTACATACAGAAATGGATGCTGCAAACATGATTTGCGAGATAGAGAAAAGGCGCTTGCCAAAGTTACCTAGTATGGGAGGTGCCATGGGGTTGACTACAGAACGACAGGCTGAGACTGTGTTGAGTGTGTAGATAATGATTGTGGCCAGCGACATGACTGACAGAAGGACATTAGCGAGGCGCCTCGCGTGAGAGTTTTTTGGAAAAACTATGCGACCCTGGAAAAATAATGAGCACTGGATGGCTATTATGAAAAATAGTTGGAAGATGGACGCCGCTAGGGAGACGTTGATATTACCATCGGTAATGGCCGCATAAGAGAAAGTGTACACAGTTGAAATATTTCCAAAGGGCGAGAAAGTGAAAACAAGGAATAGGCAGGATTGTATAAAGAAGAGAATGAGCGATACCTGGTTGAAAATATAAACTGGAGTGTTTCTTCTCGTGGAAAGAAGAAAGAGAAGAATGGAGACAACCGCAGAGGCAGCTGTGCGAGCTCCAAAGAGGGCCGCGTACATCATTCTACCATGCTGAAAGGCGTCCAGCTCTTGTATGTTGTAGGACACTGGACCATTCATGGTAGTGATATTGATGAACTGGCTGAGAAGAGCTGGGTCGCTCTCGGTAAAGAATGGAGCTACCATATTGAATGCTGAGGAAGTCTGGTGAAAGACAAAGGAAAAGTTCTGGTATTTAAATGTTTATTTCTTTTTTGCTCTAGTCATATTAGGATGGAAAATATTTAAAGCGCATATTGAATAATCTGGCCCTAAATATATGGCATGTATATGGGAGTTTGCTGGAAGAGGATGTCGAAGACGAATTGAGTGAATTGTGGAACACAAAAAAGAATGCTAAGGTACGTTAAACGCAACAAAATACATGGTATCACGGTATCAATCAGCCGCACAAAATAGTACTTAAAATGCAACAAAGCACCCGGGACTTCTGCATCTATTTTAGCATGAAGAATCAGAGTTCGGGAGTGTAAAATATCTGAGTGGATATTAGCAACTGGAAAATTTTTTTTTTCCAAAATCATTTGAGAAACTAAGCCTCATAGAACTCTTGCGTAGCATTGGATGCACAGACACTGGGTCGATGGGAAGCGTCGCCAGATCTTGAACTGCTTCCATTGAAACTGCCCAGAGGAGTATGGCTGAAAAGAGTAACGAGGAACAAGTTCCAAGTCCGAAGTTACATGCAAACTCTGCATTCAGTGGAACCTTAAGAGGACCAAAGGCGCACAGCCATACCAGAGTCCACCCCTCGTCCCACCAAACCATTGTCTCGGGCTGGAAGCTGCCATGCAGGCAAGCAGCAGAGCGCAGCCAACACATGACTCCAACGTGTCTGAAACCATGGGTAGGATGCAAGGGATTAAACTGGCAAATTAGAGAATTGAGTATAGACGACCAGAACAAAGAACCACAATGGATGCGCGACCTCTCAAGGAGTAGTTTTCAGGCTCAACCTGAAAGCCTCGCGTCTCTGCCATGTGAACATTGGCAGGAAGTGGTGAACAGATGAATATCCGGGCATCTCGATTTGTACAGATCACGACGTGTTTGTGGATCCAGAATGTCTTCATGAGTCTGGCTCATGATGCTTGAAATGGGAATAGTTCAAATCAATCTCAAATTTAACCATTTTGTGGCCCATAATTAGGTGTTCTAGTTGTATAGTAGTCAGCCTAATAGCTAAAGCAACCATGATTGACAACTGCTTCTCCGCTGTCAGCCTATTCAAAAGACTTATTGAATGCTTTAGAAGTTTACCTTTCTAACCGTACCCGTACTAAACATTGTAAGTTAGTTGATTCTGCGAGCTATAGCAGGTCAATTTTGAAAAATTAGAAATGCACATTAGCGCTTGACTTGCTACCCTTGTCATTTGGTTGACAATTTGAGTCTTCTCCAAGTTAGTCAAGCGCTAAATAAATACCGTTAGGCGAAATAAGGAAGAGAAATGGTACAATATGGAATGGTTCGCATGCTGGTCGCAAATAATGTTTGTTTGTTTGCTTTCCTAACACTTTAAATGCTGGACCTAGCTATTCTTATTTTTACCTATTCACAATTATGGGCAAACTTCCGCTCAAGCTTTTATGGCCTAATTCATAAGCCGAATTAAGCTATCCAAGATAGTCTACAGTAGTGCAAAAGAGAGGATTTCGAAATACTTTTACTATTAATCCCACCAGGAAACTACGAAACACTTGCATGAAATTTTTGACTCTTTTCATCAGAAATTTACTAACAATTAGGAGCAAAATCAATCTGCAAAATGATTCCTTATTTTTTTTTTTCTTTCTCAAAGCAAAATTAATGTGTTTTTTTGTATTTATTTTAATTAACTAGTAGTTATTTTTTGAATTAAGTGATTTCATTTATTAGACTTTATTTCACATACCTATTCAATTCTGGGGCTAAGACTTTTGCGCGATCGTGCAGTACTCTGCGAATGATATTTGAAATGCTCTTCCTTTAAATGGGGTAATTTCACAATGGGCTTCAGAAGTGATAACTCTTGATACTTGATTCCATTCCAGTTTTCCTGCCGTTAGATTAAAATCCTGCTTGTTACTGCTAAATAGAGTGTGGCCTTGTTATAGGCTCTCTGTTTGCATCCAATATTAGGTCTGAGGCCGAGATCCAAATTATTTTCCCTTATTAGTGCAGTTTGGTCATCTTCGCATGCACTGATTTTATTCTTTGGTTCATCCATTTGCTTTTTTATCTATCAGAACTCAATCGGACTACATGAAAGTGACCTTAATTTGCTTTTTTTTTAAAAAGTATCGACCTTAATCAAAACCGACCTCAATCTTTCTATTTGTGGTGTATTATTCATTATGAGAGATTAACTTTATGAAAAGTTTGCGGTTTTTTTGTGGTGTTCGCGGGGAAGACAGTGAATTTTCAGTTTGCCTAGTGACAAATTATCTATGCATTCAGGTAGTTGGCCATTTCTATGAATACGGGGTTGATTGTGACACTCCATGCCACCCAAAGTGAACAAATGATTGGTTTTCTGGATTGAAAATGGTGTGAACTGAAAATAGGACGCAGGAAGGTGATTGAATAGGAATAGTGTTCTTAGGGCATTTATAAAAAGAAATGGAAAAATTGACAAAAATTAACAAAATGAGAGTGGTTAAATAACTTTTCGCATACAACTTTGTCAGTTTTTCAGTGTTTCTGGGCGCTTGCATGCTAGTCGGAACGAAATACGAAATACAATCTATTTCAGTCTCTAAAGTCAGTCGTTTTTCTCATGTATACCACAAAAGCTTTTGTAAGCGTGTGTAGATCATGATAGTGCGAGCCCACTAGATCTATGGTATGTTTAAACTTGGAAATAATTTTCAGTTTGGAACAAGATCCAAATTTTATTCCGTAGAGAAACCGTTGATATCAGGTGTACTAGAAAGGGTGGTTGGTCAATAAAGATAATAATTAGCCACAAAAACAAAGCTATGAGGCATGTCAAGCTTTTCGAAAGGTATTAGTTTGCTAAGAATAAATTATCTAAAATCTATAAATGTACTTTGCAGGCTTTTACAGTGAATGGATTTTTGAGAAGATTAACTAAATTGACAATATGTCAATTATTAGCAAAGAGGAGTTCCATCTAAGTCTATGCAGTATAGTAGCAGTCTAATGGAAGCTCGCTGGGCTTTGAGGTTTGCTAATTTCCAAGTTACTAGAAATAACGGAATATAATTGGAAGACAAAATACTTGAGCTAAGTTTGCTTTGCCACGGTAATTCTTTAGTATCGGTGAATCTTTGTGACACATAAATGGAAAATTAATCGGGTTTAACAGATCCAACATAGCTAAACAAATCGGGCATAAAAGTTAAATAATTTTGAGGAAAATAAACTTGACGTTAGTTATGAATGAACAAGTGCTTAATGACAGAATATCTTCTTTTGTTGTAAAAAAAGAAGATCTTTATTTATCTTATCTCTACTTGAATTATTCATCAAAGGCTCATTTTTTCCCTATCTTTTTCGATTCATCACTCATTTCTGTAAAGCCTTTTTCTTTGCCTCTCCAATAATGACCATCAGCCCTGAACCTGGCTAGATAGACGCACAACTTTTGCGCAAACATGTCTCTTCTATGTTCCATCATTTTTAGCAGATTCTCAAAGATTTTCTCTAACTACTTTTAACACAAACCGCTGAATGAAAGCACTAAGGAAAATCCTTTTCTAGGAATGAACATTTTGCATTCCTTGCGATATACCCTTATGTAAGACGTTTTTGTGTATCCGCCTGACAATATGGTGCACAAAGAGCTCTAGCAAAAACATCGTAATGATCGATTTCCTGTCCCAATTCAGTAGAGAAATCTGTATTGACATTTTCAGCCTTGTGGTAAACGAGAGGCCATACTGATGCCACAATACGCAAGCTTCTGATCGCGTTAGCAAACATGCTTTGGAAGTTGTAGCGCCAATTTACCTTCTTTGATCTCTATGCAGCGCCAATCATTATAGCTCAGATGAATTGGATTTCCACAACTTCTGCACTTTTGAGTATCTGCCTCAGGCTTTCCCATACTTTAGGTTTGATGCTGCGTTGGGGCGCTCGCAGAAAACCCCCGCTGAGATGACAAAGGAAGAAACTGCAACATAGCATAGCTCTCACTTCAGAGTTATCAATCTTAAATGAGTTGCAAGACTCTAATTCAATTACTTGCTAAAGCTTTCGCTGTCCCCGTAAGTAAGATTTGTCTTCAAAATCCTCACCATCAGTCTTGTAGTTGTTGTTTACAAAGCAACGCGATCATCTGCCTGAAGTTGAAAATATTGGAGCCACCAACCTCGATGTCCTGCCAATTCTTTCCAGGGGAAAGCTTCTTTAGAATTCCCTGGGTCTCACACTTGGCGATCGAACCGGAGCTAGCTCTTCAAATTTTGGAATTCTATGTTTCCACCTTTAACTAGTATTGCCATAACATCGTTGCATTTCCCAATTCGGTAGTCGTTGTGGAAAATGTGAAAAGCGTTTAAATATCAAATTTCGATTTCGCAAAGTTAAGGTTGTAAACCATTGGAGTTCAGTGAGCGTTTAAGATGCCAAAGTTTAAATTTCTTACCAAGAAAAGAAAACTGTTCTGCTTTGGTCTTTGTCGGTGAGTTTCAATGTCTCTTCTGCTGGAAAATCTTCTCCCCAAAACACGTTTCTGGGGCAGAGATAGTAACTATACAAATCTGCTTAATACACGGATTCCCTGCTGCCTACACTCGCTAAATTTCCACAGCCCACTAGTTTTTTTCCATTGAGGAGAGAAGAAGAACCTGAATCATTGGGTGTTTTTTGAGGGAACTGCTCGGAACGGCGAGAACACAAACATCTTTGAGATAAGCAACAACAGAAGTGCTGCCAGTTTTATTTTTCAGGGATTTTAAAAAAGGAAATAAACCCAATGAGAAAAGAAGGGCAATAGTGCTGCCTTACACCTTCAGATGAACTTTTCGTTTATTGTTACCAGACAGAATGGTTTATTGTAGGCCCAGTCTACAGTGCCATGGAAGAGTTTGACTTTTTGTTGTAGTCCTGGCTTACTCATTTAATTTTGTGTTCGAGGTCCAAATGGGCAATGGGGTGAGTCATTTTCTTTTCTCGCTTCTCCTCCTGCGAAGAGAGGGGTTCTATTCTGGCTGGGGAACCCACAACAAGGGGGAAAAGTTGGAGTATTAAGTTACCAACATGGCATAATAAATATGGCAGTTGGTATTAAGCATTTTGAATTAATTTTTGTACTAATATTTGTGCTGATTTCTCTACCAACCTTGAATATCCAGATAAGTACTACGCAAAGGAGGCAAAGTATTCATTACTTGAAGAACGGCTCCATATCAGTGTTTTCACTCGGTAGGCTCTTTCAAAAGCAGTTGAAGAAAAGTTGTAGGAATCTGCTCAAATTGATGGGAGTTAGATAAAAAAAAGTTTTACAGAAGACTGTCAATCTATCTAGCCAAGTTCAGGGCTGATGGACATGTGATCAAAAAGGCAGAAATCAAGCTTTTGAAAAAATGAGAAATGAAAACTTTAAAGATTGAAGTTATTTTTCATATCAGGTCGAATTCCATAATCTTTAACGACTGAAAATAAAATTCAGACAGGCAAGTTATTGTAATAACAGTTGTGACATTTTATTACTGAATGATGCTACGACATGGGCTTTTGGTAATTCTCTTTTTGTGCTACTTTTTAGTCAAAAATTAAGATGAAGGCTTGACAGACTTGAGATTTAAAAAATGGCCATTCACTTAACATGCGCGTTAGGGTTTTGTCCAACGGAACAAATCTTTAATTGGA
>JAKVQY010000208.1:0-20859 GCA_030463045.1 Geotrichum macrosporum
ATTATTTTTGATAACGTCGTATAGTGGTGTGGTGTATATTAAGAACAATAGTGGTAAAATTGGTGACCCTTGAGGGACCCCTATGTCAAAATAATAACTTTTAACATAACATTACATATATTTTTAGAGTCTCAACTTATAGAAAAAATAACTTTTGCAGGTATTTAAATTTTACGCAAAATGATTGTACTATCTCTATTTATAAACCTAAAAAACATTTTTAACAGAAAGTTGCGGACTTAGCTCAGTTGGGAGAGCGTCAGACTGAAGTATTAATTCAGTATCACAGGTAATCTGAAGGTCCTGTGTTCGATCCACAGAGTTCGCATTTTTTGCTAATTGTGGTACTGAACAAAAGGGAAAATAGTTAGAGACAGCTCGTACTACTATTTGAAATTACAAAATAAGTGCATATATTTGCTGGGTTGATTATAAATAGTTTTTCAAGTTTAAGAAATTTTGTGTCTGAAGGGAATGCTTCCGTTTAAGTTGGGTATAGTTACAAATCTGTGTGTACATTTGAAATAAGTTACTTTCCTTCCCAATTTCTTTTCTAGCACATATTAAACGTCAAGATGTCAAGGCTACGGAAAGCGACTAAGCGGCTCTTGAGGGATCCTAGTTACGAAATAGACGATAAAGTATTTCACGATGAACAAGGTATTAAAATTTGGCTACCTTTGAGCCTAGATAACGTCTAATTAGCTTGCAGAGCAGGAACAGATCATCAAAGACTTTGAGCTTGAGAACTTCGAAGCAGAGAAGCAGTACAAAGTAAGAAATTTTGTAACGTGTATGGTACTGTGCTAACCTTGCAATAGACTGCTTTTGTAGCTGTGATGGTGGCACCCACGCCGGCATTCTTAGTTCTTCCATATTGTCGTCGTAATTCTTTACTTTCTCTTTTCGCGTTGTCATCGATCTTCCTTTCCGTTTATATACTACTAAACTTTGCACGCAGTGTTCCGGTGCTCTACTTCCTTCAGAAAGAACGATTTCGGAAACTTGATTCATCGGCCTTGACAGCATTCGAAAAGCACTTACCTCCATTAAACATCCTACTTGCATTAACAGTTCTAGCATGTGGACTTGTGAAACATTACCCATGGATGGGATATGACTATATCTGGGTGCTTCCCATAGTATCAATTGGAACGACTTTACTGCTCCGACAGTGGATGGTTGATTCCATGGTGAATATCAACACTTTGAAAAAAGCACGATATGGTCTCAAAGGTGCTTGACATAAATTTGTACGTGATAATATAATTGAGATATCTTGATTTACTCTCAAAAAAAACTTACCACAAAGCCCAAATGGCTGGGCTTGGAAGTATAACTCCAGAAATGCTAAAGGTAGGATGCAAAGACTCTTTTTGATACTCCATCTCTCTTATTGCCCTTTTGTGTCTGCCATTTACAAGATGCTTCTCTTCCTATTTTCACGGTTTTTAATTTCATTGATTGAAATCACCGTTCATTCTATTATCCAGTAGAAATGAAGTCTATGTCACGTGATATGTCTCCTTGACAACGGAAATTCCCATTTTGTATGCTGTCTAGAGGGACAAAACAAGAGGAATGTTATGGTTTGTACACATGCAGAAAAACAAAACACCAGAGTTACTCCGTTACCAGTAAAAAATCTGCAATTCACCGCCATATTGGTGTTCTTCCTCTTTTTCCTTCATAGCGCAGATATATAAGGTGTTTGTACAGTATGTCTCCGTCTGGGGATCATAGGTCGACCGCTAGTAGGTCTTCCATTAGTGCGGCCAGCGAAACGAGCTCCGTTCTAGGTCTATCATCATCAGTCAATATCAAAGTCATTGCTCGATTTCGACCTGAAAATGAAACCGAAATTGCACATAATAGCTCTTCGGTAGTAGAGTTTCTGTCAGAGGACTCTTGTCAAATTGAAACCAAGGACTTTTCGGGCACTTTTACATTTGACCGAGTGTTTGATACAGAGAGCCAGCAAGAACAAGTTTTTGAGTATAGTTTAAGACAAACTGTTGATGATCTCATGAAAGGGTACAATGGAACAGTTCTTGCTTACGGTCAGACGGGATCCGGAAAATCTTACACCATGATGGGCTCTAGCATCGACGACCCAGTGTATCGTGGTGCTATTCCCCGCATTGTGGATATGATTTTTGAAATGATCCTTCAAAGTAGCTCCGATATTGAGTATACCGTGAAAGTAAGTTACATGGAAATCTACATGGAACGAATCAAAGATTTACTGAATCCTCGGAACGACAACTTGCCAATCCATGAAGACAAAGCTAGAGGTGTTTACGTGAAAGGCCTAACTGAGGAGTATGTATCGAGTGCTCAAGAAGTATACGACGTGATGCGGCAGGGAAGTGGAGTAAGAGCGGTTGCTTCTACCAATATGAACCAAGAATCGTCTAGATCTCATTCCATTTTCGCAATTGTCGTTACTCAGAAAAACACTGTTTCTGGTGCCCAAAAGTCTGGGCAGCTGTTTTTGGTCGATTTAGCTGGTTCCGAGAAAGTCGGGAAAACTGGAGCTTCAGGGCAAACTCTGGAGGAAGCAAAGAAAATCAACAAATCCCTTTCTGCACTTGGGCTTGTGATTAATTCGCTAACAGATGGCAAGTCTCTTCACATTCCGTATAGAGATTCAAAGCTTACGAGAATTCTCCAGGAATCACTAGGCGGAAATTCTCGTACAAGCTTGATTGTAAACTGTTCACCCTCAAGTTATAACGACGCTGAGACGCTTTCGACGTTGCGATTTGGTGTTAGGGCAAAAAATATTAAGAATAAAGCGAAAATCAACACAGAGCTTTCTCCCTTGGAGCTTCGACAACTTCTTAAGAAGAGTCAACATCAACTAGAAGCTCGAATTTCTTACTCTGTCAAGTTGGAGGGAGAACTAACATCCTGGCGTAATGGCGATCCTCCTGCCAAGGAATCATGGATATCCTTAGGTTCGTACGTTGATTTCAAGTCTCATACTGCAAGCAATTCTGTTGTTTCTCTTCTACCTTCCACTCCTCGAAGTTCTTCGTCCTTATCTACATCTCGGCCTGCTACTCCGAGCATTTTTAGGGCTGGCAGCAAAAGTGGCCATTACAAACGTGGCAGCATCCAAGACTCAATATCTCTTCCCGTGTCTCCGGGACTTTCCGAAGTTGACTCAATAGAAGATTACATTCGTCGCGAGAACGAACTTCAGGATCTGCTGTCTGAAAAGGAAGCCATAGTAAATCAACAAGAGCAGGCTCTATTTGATCTTAGAACTCAGATCAGCAATCAAAAATCTGATGCCATTAGCAAGGAAGCAACTGATTTACGTCTTCAAGTAGATAATCTCAATTACGAAAAGAAGGAGCTGGAAATCAAAGCGGGCTCTTTGAAGGAAGAAAATGACCAACTCAATCAAGAACTCCAAGTCGCTAGACAGAAAATTTTGGAGATGTCAGTATCGTCTAATCACAATGGACAAGGTGATCAAACCACAAGCGACAAACAAACAGCGCTGTACGACCTCAAGAAGAAGCGAAAAATGACTGAAATTTTTGGTTCCTTGTATCAGAGCACGCAAAATACTTCTAACGTTGATAACGCGAGCAAAATCAATGTTGCCAGCTCTATAGAAAAAGCGATATCTATGTTGGATAACATCACACTGGATGAGTTGGCTGCGGAGAAACAATTTGCTGCTGCGAAAGGAACTCTTCTGAAAACTTTGGAGCATGTTAATTTAAGTGACGATTTGGCTCAAAATGGGAATCTTGAAAGCATGATTGAAGAACAGGAATCAAAATTTAAGAGCTACTTGGAGAACATTAGTAGTTCAGATCAAGGGAAGAGCACTCTGGAGGCCGCGTACGAAGCAAAATTGAAGGCGAGCGGCGAGACAGCCACGCAACTCTTGGCCGAAATTAATCGTTTACAGTACGAGAACCACCAGCTGCAAGTCCAGACAACAAATGCATCTCAGGCATCCACAGTCAAGCCTAAAGAGATGGATACCTCCAACTCCAAAGATCAAGAAGTGATAATTCCCGTTTCGGCTATCAAGGAGAAGGAAAAACAAGCTGCTGCAGCCCAAGAAAAGATACAGTCAATGCAAAGCCATATTGCGCAATTTGAATCTATGAAGAATGCACTTATGAAAGATTTACAGGACAGATGCGAACGTGTTGTCGAACTTGAGATATCATTAGACCAGGCCAGAACTCAATACAATATTGCTATTCGGGACAGTAACAACAAGCAGCAACAGAAGAAAATGGCTCTTTTGCAGCGGAACCTGGAACAATTGACACATGTACAACGACAACTAGTGGAACAAAACGTTGTTCTCAAAAAGGACGTTGCTATGGCTCATAAGATTCTAGATGCGCGAAATGATAGAATACAGTCGCTGGAATCTGCGTTACGCGATTCTCAAAATAAGCTAGGCCAAGAGTCTGAGCTCTTTGAGACTAAATTGACATATCTTAGAGATAGACTTATGGATGTCAAACGTGGTGGAAATGGAGGAGGTTCAGAGTTGTCAAGCGTTCTGAGTAGCCCAGCTAGACACCCTACAGTACCAGCACCAAGTGTTAGCTTGGATGGTAATGGTACTGGACTTGGATTATCAAATTTTCCTACTATTGCAAGTATAGGGGCTAATAATAAGGTCGCACACTATCCAGATTTGACTCCTCAACCGTATCAAGGTGGCAGCACTAAGATTGTGAAGCCACTGCGGGGTGGTGGGGGCCAAGCGCAAAATCCGCAAACACCAGTGCGAGCCAAGGAAGGGCTATGGACTAAGCTTAATTCCATCGTCAGCATGACTCCTTAGCGCAAGTTGTCTTTGAAGTCTTTTTAATTTTTTCCGTTTTCTTTTTGTATAAAGAAATATATATTTTACGTTTAATATCTGAAATGTTGAGTTGTTTTACTCTTACGTTCAAAGTAACAAATTGTATGGACTGTGAAAACACTGGAAATTATAACTCAATCAAAACCTGGAAGAAAACTGCAAAAACTAGAGAAAGTCAATAAAGGGAAAAGTCACGAAAAAATTGATTCACCTGATTTCAGGCTTAGCACTGATCGCACATCAGTTGTGTGCCGTAATGCAGACAGCAAGGGAATTAAATTCAGAAGGCATGCATCACTTGGATCACTAATCCAAGTAGACACTTCAATAGCATTACCTTCATAATTGAGAAAGGAGACGGGAGAGTTGTCTATGATGATAATACTAGATAGGTCTACCCCAACTTTGGTCAAATCCTTTGTATAGCCATACAAATTTGAAGACGGTATTTCTGGAGGGGAATTTTCATAGCCTACCTGCTTTACGGAAACAGAATTTCTGTTACAACCATGCGGGAAGTTATGCAGGGTACAATGTTGGCGAAAGAATCTTTTTTGAAAATATTTCCGGTCCTTCTCGAGCCAGTCGATCATCGGATCCGCATAAGCTTGAACTGACGCTGTGAAAATTACTAGGTTGTACCATTGCGAAACAGCTTCCAGAAACTCGTCGCAATACGGCCGCTTTAGTAGGTTGTACAGCGTAGCAAACTGACTATTTTGAAACTTAACTTCAACTAAATGACCTTGTGAATATCCAGCTGAAGACTGAAATAACGAGTGAATCAAGGTCTCATCAAGATCTAGCACCAAAGTTTTCTTACTAAAAGCTGTAGAGCCTCCTTTTAGACTCGCAGCCAGTGAAAGAAGAGGTCGTGGTGGGACTAGAGACCTGGAATGTCGAAGGGCATATGAAAGGGGGCTCTTAGGCTTCTGTTTCGCCAGTCTCGGCACACTGGACTCTCTCCTGATACTTGTTTTTACATGAGAGGACGGCGCCGGAGTAGATAAGTTTGTCAATTCAGGGTGAGTAGAGGGCACCTCTAATACATGATGTAGTTTGCCGCTCGAGAGAGAATGTGTCTTTAGCTCAGCAGAAGTTGGATTCAATGTGTCTGCGCAACAACTGTTGCGGGAATTAAAAAGATTATAGAAAGAAATAAATGAAGAACTGGATGCAGATTTAGGGTGAGCTTGAGGTGGATAACTGAGCTCTGATTTTATTGTCACGCAACCTTGAACTGGGCTGGCACATACTAGTGATCTAAACCAGAAAAAGGGAGTCACAAGTAGTTTGTACAGCATAAGAGGAAAGAAGAGCAACAGCATTATTACAAAATTCTTCTCCTTTAGTTCAATTGCTTCATCTGAATTAAAGATTGTTTTGTCTGGTACGGTGCGAGAGTGGACACTGTCATTACCTCTCGGAATAATCTCATCGGAGGCGGCCGTCAACGGGGAATTTATATGGTGGCCCTCAATTAGCAAAAGCGAGTCATTTTCAAAATCCAGTTGGTCTTGAACAATGCTCTGAGATCTTGTGGGTTGTGATTTATTAGACGACTCTATGTGTACGCATGTTGATGAAGGACGCCTTTTAAGTGTAGATGGCGGAGTGCCTACAACACGGCCCACTCGTTTTGTGATAAACTGAAGAGAGTTCATTTACAGTCAAAATCCTAGTTTAAACAGTAAAATGCAGCACATTTGAGCAAAAAATAACTATTAAAGTCTGACCAAGGTAAATGGGGAAAATGTCGACGAGTTATAAAGACTAATGGAACAAAAAATAAAGTGCCCATGGAAACTAGTACATGGGAACAATCACACAAAAAGTTTTGGCTTGTGAAAAAAGTCTTGAATAAAGTTTGGGAGTTTCTTCCCATCGATATCAAAGACATTGTTAGTTAGGTTCCAGCTACTTTCGTGTAGCCTATACCAAGAAAAGCATGTCATCGTCAGATTGTAATTTCGTTTGGGATCCCCCAGTATCAAGTTCAGAGCCACACAACGTCACGCTAGTTTCGCCTTCGGATTGTGTTTCTGAGGTATCAGATAAGGCTTCCAGGTTAAAAACCATATTATGATAGTCAAGCTGAGGTGCAAACGATTCCAAATATTCTGAAGCTGCCTTGTTCAATTCCTAGAAGATAGAGGTTCGACAATATTAAAAGAGGGGGTTAAAGAAACACTTTATTAGGGAATACATACTGTCGAGAGATCAGGTCGCCGAGTGCTGAGACTGCGCAAAATGTGTTTTAGATACTTCTCTTTCGATTGAGATGGTACCGACTGATCTCTATTATTTTCAAACAACCAAGGTATAAAATTACGATTTCGTATTGAGTTGAGAAAAAAGGAAGCAGCAACATAGTTGGACAAAAATATCAGGGATTGTTGAAAAGTGTCGTGACCAGCTGGGTGCCCAGTAAACACAAACTCCAGTTCAATTGAAGTAACGCCAGCAGTGGCATTCATATTATGAAATTGTGGAAATGGATGTACTTCAGCTATTATTCTGATATTAGTTTGAAAGTCGACATTTTGAAGCAATTTATACCTTTAATGCATCCGTCTTCTACTTGAATAATTTGCAGGGAGCAAATATTATTGTTCCAAAGCTAGAATTTTGTCAGCTTCAACATCAAGATTCCATAATATTACTAAATACGGTTCCCTCTCCTAGGGCATGCGCCAGAAGTGATGTGTCAGTCGTCATATTCCTGGAATAGCCTGAAATTCTCATTGAAAGCTAATTGAAAGAGTGTGTTAATGTCTTTGAAATTTGCAAAACCTGGAAAAGGTACTCACTGTGAACCCAGAAACGGTCTGTGAAGGCTTGTCGTGCGCCGTCACTACCCCCTTCATTTGTACACTCATATTGTTCAACCAGTCAATCCCTACGGGAAGCGCTTGATCAACTGTTGAGTATTTAGTTGCAAGCCCGTGGATGCTTGCGCAAACAGGCTGCTCAGTGTAATACTTGAAAATCATGGGTGCGTGTGATGACGACCTGCAAATTAGAAGTTGACTTTGTTCTGTAAATATATCCTTGCCTAAAGTTGTGAGGCTGAAAAAAAAAAAAAGCTGTATTGACATTTTGGCAAAATCTACTAAAGTCCAAATACCTGGATTGGAGAAAAATCATTTGTGAACTGGACAAAACAAGTAATTATTTCAATCATTGAAGAATTGCAACTCATCGCAAGTCTTTTTTGGCTCGTTTTTATGTGTATGAAAGATGAGTCTTTTAAATATATAGCTAGTCAAATCCAATACGTTCTCCGCTTCCTAGTATCTTTTTATTTATAAAAAAAAAGTTTCAATTATTAACAATTTTACTTTATGAATTTTTCCTACGTACTATACTGTTCACTCTGATGCATCTATTTTTCTTAAAAGTGCAGAAGTCTTACTTCGCTATGGGGTATGATTTCATCATCAAACTCATCGTCATCATCTTCATAATGATTCTGGCCGTCACTGCTGAGGTTTGAAAAACCATTGGTATCATTATACGTGGGTTCTAACGAATTAGAATCTCCTCCCGCATCAGGATCCATGCCCGCTGTAGTTTCATCACCGCTAAATATCTGGTGGTTGCTTCCTATAGCCATATTCCAGCTAATAAGGTTACTGTTGTTGCTGCCAAATTGTCTAGTTGCTTCTTCTTCATCTGTCATTAAATCATCACCGCTTGGCTTCACAATTGTGTGTTGAGCAGTATTGTATGATCCACAATTACTGCATTTCAATCCTAAGAAATGGAATGCAACGTTGCTTCGGGCAAGACAGTCATTGCATACTACAACAGCACGCCATCGATCATAAGGATCCGGCATGGGCTGCCGCTCAATCTCAGTATCCAAAATGCGAAATTGAGCTGCCATGTTAATGATGGACCGCGCGCATGTGGGGCATTTGTACGAAGTACGTGTATGCTGACGATAACAGTTTTGATGGATAGAATGGCCGCATCGCATAAATACAACAGTTTCTGTAGATGTAAACATGTACTCTCCACATATTGGACAGTCACACTCCGTGGAGTGTTCAATGCACCTGTGTGAATCTTGGAGTTCAATAGACATGCACACGTTACATGCTTTGCAATGAAAGAAGTCTTTGCCAAGTCCTTCTCCAATTCTGCACAGTCCACAGTCGTCGCAATGATAAATTTGTTTTTCAGTATCGTTGTCCCACAGTTTACATTCCCCACAGTAATAGCGTGCCATTTGCAATTGACAACCAGAACAATCCTGAGCAGCCTTTTGCACCAGTCCACAGTGCATGCATAACATGTGTTGAGTATCTGGACGAACAAGCTTATGGTCTTCTCCTGCGTCATGGCACAGCCTGCAAGTATACCATTTGTAACAGGTAGAACATTCCAGTTTGCATCCACGCTGGTAGTGCTGGCAACCAAGAACTTGCTCATCTATATCAAAGTAAAAGGGCGTAAGATCTTTCATCGTCGCAACTGGTTTTCGGGCATCATGCATGGGTTCGTCGACTTTGACTTCTTCTTCTTCTTCGACTTGATCCTCGTCTTCAAGCCCATCACTCTCTTCATCTTCTTCAATGACTTCGTACAGTTCTTCAGGTGGGTAGAGATTAGTTATTCGATAATACTGTTCCGTCATCAACCGCTGCACACGCTTGTCGCGATCTCGGTCAGGCAGATCAAGGCTCTGAATCTCCTTGATCCGTTGGCGAAGTTCCAACTCACCAAGAGCAGTCCTCGAAGGAGCTCCCTTGCGATCTTGCAAAACTCGCTTTTTTTTTTTCTTGTGCTGTAGTTTTCGATTGGGTTGAGCGGAAGTTGAAGCCAGATTAGTCTGTGGTGAAGAAGAGGTATAAGCTCCGCTACTATGATATCCTAGTAATGTGGCCAAAAATCCTGGTGTCTGGGTGTCCACTGAAAGAGCTGACGATTCTGCGAGTTGAACAGGCTGAATCGGAGGATATACAGCAGGCTCCTGGGCAGCTACAATACCAGCAGGCTCACCACCACCGCTAACTCCATTGCGCATGGCATTCCAAGATTCATTAAACTGCTGAAAATATTTTTGGATCAGCCACTGACCAGAAGTACCTGTAGTTGTAGCACTGGCTGGTACGGCAAGAGTTGTTTCCCCGGCACTACCTTTCGAGACAGATTTATCTTTCTTTTTCTTGCGCTTAGCTGGTTTCCGCGAAAGAGCTTTCCGAGGCGCTGTAGTAGGGAGTATGAACCTTCCAATGAACTCGATATCATCATCAGTAGAAGTTTCATCATCTTCATCGCCGTCGAATATAGGAGTCTGTTGGAACCCGGAAAAAAATGGGACAGAAGAAATCTCTTTGGCATGATTATCGTACACAAAATCCTCTTCGTTATTGGGATATTTGTCTACCATTTCCAGACTGCTATCGTTGTCTTCTTCAGCGGAATATTCGTCATGGTCTGTGCTTGTCGCTAATTGATTGAAAAGTTGTGAGATCTTGTTCGGCAGACGCAGCTGCGGCAGCTGTGGAATATATGAGTCCATGAGATTGTGTTCACCGTACGCCTAGCAATACCAGATGGGCCAAGATAACCTACAGAACATGTACATAAATTGGGTTCTATGAGGACACTGAAGGTAGCGTTTAAGCTGTATGAAATTAAAACTGGAGAAGAGGAGGGGAAAAGTGTTGGCTCAAGCCTTTTTTAATGTGGCGAGATCCCTATTTGCCCTCCTCCAGTGCTCCATCATCTACTAAATGAAAAGACACAATAGGGAAAAGCCACACAGGTTGTCCCAGCAACCGAACAAAGGCTTCAGCAAATGAATGTGACAAAAAATTGGGCAGCGATATTTGTGGTTTTTGTGACGCCGAATCAATATGGCAAAGGCCGCTTAAGCAGGGAAGAGAGGATACCAGGCAAAAGCATGATTTGCAAAAGAATATGAAGAAAAGATTGAGGGAAACTTACGGGTCCACTGACTGCCCCGTAAAAGCAATCAAGTAAAAGATGGCAGTCTTCATTTGGCCAGTGCCAATGTTGCATCGAGTTGAAATTGTTCGTATCAACTGCTCTTGATGGTTTACAAATGAACTAAGCTTGGAAGGAGGTAACAACGGTCAGTTACGTGGCCCATTGGTTAATTTTATGTAGGTCTATTCTAGCAATTTCGTTTTCATCAGTCACCCTTTTCAGAAAGAACTTGTTTAACAGGCTCTGTCTCATGAATGTATAAACCGTGTTCCTGAATATAGCGGATGACGCTGTTTGGAATGAGGTATTGCACAGACATACCACGTCGGATAAAAAGGCGTACTTTCGTAGAGCTAATGTCATTATAAATGAGCTGCTTAATAACCAGAACATTTCGACGGTGTTCGTACATGATATCGTGAGACAGGAGGAACGAGCGGACATCAGAGCCAGTGCGCTCAACAATCAAACACCCATAGCGACCCAATATGTGATGAAGATCATCATTGGCCCAAACGTTCGGCTCACCCATTGATTCAATGAGATCACCACCGGCGAGGAGCATAATCTTGACACCCTTGCGACGGCCGGACGAAGTTGCAATTCCACCACGCACAATATTAACCTCGTGATTAAAATGATCCAAAACCACAGCCGTACGTTGATAATTCGGCTGCAAAGACTCCCACGAATCCACCATGAGCCATGACGAGGTCCGTTCGCATGCCAACTCGCACATACGGACACGGTGGTGTGCGGATGCAAGGCCTTGCTTCTTGTAGTTGTCTGAGACTGGTGAGTAGTATCCACCAATGACTTCAAACCTGGTTTCCTCGCGAATGGAGTCCATTGCCATTTCAAACATGCGGAGATGAAGATATGTAATGGGAGAGAAAGACCCACAGGCAACAATAACCATGGGAGACTTAGTCTCGTCCATCATAACATTAGCTAAACGATGAGTGGGGAATGAGTACTCCTCTAGAGTGCTTGCCTGGCGGGAGACGCCAACAGGGACTTCTTCGAGATCTGCAGAGTATACGATCGGCCGTGCACCGCCCGTAGAGTTTTCGAGAGTATACGGTGCAAGTGGGCCGCGATTTGGGGTAGCGATAGAGCTGCTATATGAACTGCTCTCCGTTGCAGGCAGTGCAGGGGGCTGGATGGACGTGCTAGATGGAGGGACAAAGTTTTGAGTAGGAATGGGTGACTCAATGTCGATGGTATTAATGGTATCTGGAGGCAAGTCGTAGGCTGAAGGACCGAGATGAGGAAAGTTTGGAGACGCCTGGGAGGAGTTGGTAGCACCAGGAGACGAGACATGATCTAGTTTGGACTTGATGCGAGGGATCTCGGATGGCGCTGGAGTTGGCGCATCTGTCGACGATGTAGGCGATGGTGATACCATGATGCGCTTGGTTTTTAAGAATTGGTGGTTGAAACCTTTAATGAGATATGGATTTTGGTCCTGTGACTCACCTGCAGGGCTACTGGGAGAAAAGTTGTTTCGTGAAAGAACAGATGAACCAGGTGGCAGGTTGACGGCTGGAGGGAGAAAATTAATAGGAACAACTTGGTTTCCAAGAACTTGAAGAGGGTTTTCAATGTGATCTGCGCCGCTGCTGTCGCTGCTGCTTCTGCAAGCTAGCCAAACGGCGCCAAGCGTTTCTGGCAGGGTGAACATAGCAATTTGCTCGACGTCGATATTGGTCTCATGTTTGTGCTTTGAGAAAAACCCGAGATTAGCCGCCACTTTACTGTGTGGGTTTTCACTATGAAGAGTTGGAGATGATATTGGCGAAGACATGTGCGAGCGACAGGTCTTTTTTTTAGAGTTGAAATCTACTAAAGATGAAGCTGAAGAGTTACGAGAAAAGGGCGCATCGATTTCAGACTCGTGCAGGTCTTCGAGGACGTAAGGTTGAATAGGCGCTACATTAGGGATTAAGTAGTGAGGCAGTGGCCTGGGCATCCGCTGAGAAGGAAGCTGTTCTGATGGCGGAACAAAGTTTGGTGCTAAAGACGGATCCATGGCTATGCAGGTACTGTAATTGTGACTTTGAAGATTGAACAAAAGAAGATTTTAGGACTATGTATTATGAGAACCAAAAGGAGGTGTTACTTCTACGCGCAGAGGAAGGCCTAAAGATCCCTGGTGGGGGAGGAGGGAAAACAGAATTGGAGAGCTTGGAAAAGGAAATGATTACTTTCTCGTGCTAGTCACGCATGAGATACAACGATTAATTATGAGAACAAGAAGTCATATCACGGCATATTTGTCACGCAGCCAATATAATTACTGCGAAATAGAAATAAAAAGGGCTATACGCAAGTGTTCTACGACGATCGCGGTCTCTCTGAACCATGGCAATTTTGAGATGGAGCAAAGTTAATAAAAATAACAATGTATTGATATATTACATACTCATTACAAGTTATGACAAACTTATTTGTCATCACTTGTCATTATATAACGTTTGCTGATTTGCAAAACTCGCTTCATTAGTTGAAAAAGCCTGCACAGCGAGGGCGTCCATAATTCACGGCCTTCAGGTGGGCGCGCCATGAACTTTGAAATGTCACGATGCCAGCAAAGACCCAGTCAATGCCGAAACTCTACCTGAAAAAATTAAACTGCTTCCTGCCACCGACTTGCTGGCGCTCAACACATTATTCAAGCTCCCACCAAACCCATTTAGTTCCCCATTATTTGATGCACCATGCGCGGAGTTTCCACTTTCCAAACTTACTTCACCGACTTCCCTCAATGCATTCCAGCCGTCCTTGAGCAATGCATGATGATTTATTCATTCATTTATTTTTTGGAAACCTGACCGCCTGGCATTCACTGGACTAGGCCTACAGTTTTGAAGTTGCTGGGTCCAAACCTGGAAAGAGTTCATGCCTTCTAATCACCGATTGCTAGTCCACTGCGTCAAGCATCCATACCGATTTCCTTCTAGTCCAACCACCCCCAGTGGGACCTCCAAACTGGTAATCAGGAAACTGAAATTTATAAATACCAGGGATTTTCTGAAATTTCACTCGCAATATTTCGTTTAACCAAAGTTCCTTGACTGCTTCATTGCGACATGCTAGTGATCAAAGCCATTTTCTTCGTTCTCTTTCGCCATGTACTGGCTATGCCAGATCCTCTGGGCTCATACGAAAAGAGAGACATTCAGGGCTTTTACAATACTCTCAGCTTCGACGTTGTTTCCTTTTACGAAGACTTTTTGTCCAATAGATATGCCTACCTCAACTCATATAAGAGCTTCTTTCTTACCCACTCATTTAGTGCTGGTTCCGCATCTGCTCAGTTCTCCGCAATTGTCACCTACACTGACGACTCATTTACATCACTGTTTAGTGCATCCCCAGCCTTAGCCACAGAGCTTGCAACTGTTGCTGCTGAGTTTCCCTGGTACTCATCTTGGGTTGCTCAACACCCGAGAGCCACTGACACTGCCAGTGGCGTACCCAATTCTGCGGATAGAGCTGTTGTAGTCAAAGGACCTTTGCATTTAGTCATTGCTGTTTTCACGTTAGTGACAGTTCTCTTCATTCTCTCTTTATAACATTTGCGTCAAGAGTCCTCTCACTCTACAATCTATCCTTTTCTATGGACATTTTAACTGCACAAACTGTTGCATATGCTCGCAGAGCCGGAATTAATTGCCGCAGCTGTTAACGTCATGCTTGCCGTGTACTTGTTCTTCGTTGATGTATTTAGATTCGTTCCATTCATTCCAATTACTTATTAAGACGCTTTAAACATCTTTAACGTACTTTTTTCTGCGCCTAAGCCCACATCTATGGCCAATTTAATCTTCTGGGCTCTTCTGTTTAATTTCTAGATCGACTTTTCATAAAGTTCAAGAACAGCCGTATCAAAATCAGCCGCATATTTTTTTAAATTGTATGCTAGTTTAAGCCTCTTGAACCTATCCCGTCGATTTCAACGTCATTAACCTACTCTTTTCTGCGCCTGAGCCCATAACTACGATTACTTTAATTTCTAGGATTTTCCTGTTCAACCTTTAGTATTTCATTTTTTTTTCTTTAGCATCAACCATTTGCACGCATATAATGTCTTTAAGTGATTTGATTAACAGCACGGTCTGCCAGCCAGGCAACTACGAAGTCAGGAATGAATATGAGTTTGGCAGAATTATGGGTTATGGAACTTATGGCGTCGTGAAAGAGGCAAAAAACCTGGTGACAGGCGAAAATGTTGCGGTAAAAATCATACTTAAGAAATCTCTGAATGGGAATGAACAGACCGTTATGGATGAGCTCTCTTTGTTGCAAGCCCTGGACCACCCCAATATTGTCTCATTTCGAACTTGGTTTGAGTCAAAAGATGAGTTCTTCATAGTGACACAGTTGGCAGAGGGTGGTGAAATGTTTGACCGAATTTGTGATTATGGATATTTTACGGAGGAAGAGGCCCGTGCTACAATACGGGAGGTTTTAGAAGCACTAAATTACCTGCACGATCGCAATATAGTTCACCGTGACCTGAAACCAGAAAATTTACTGTACCTGAGCTCTGATCGTGATTCGTCGTTAGTGCTGGCGGATTTTGGAATTGCCAAAGCTTTGGATGGTCCTGATGAAATGCTAACATCTAGAGCTGGCTCGCTTGGCTACGCCGCGCCAGAAGTGTTGCAAAAAATTGGACACGGGAGACCATGCGACGTCTGGTCGCTAGGTATTATTGCTTATACTATCTTATGTGGGTATTTGCCGTTCATGGCAGAGAGCATTGAAAACTTTCTCGAAGAAGTTCAAACGACTGACATTGAATTTTATGAAAAATACTGGAAAGGAATATCGGACCAAGCCAGGGATTTTATTTCTCAAACGCTGCAAATTAATCTAACCAAGCGGCCTACAGCTGCCGAGCTGCTCCATCACCACCTGGATGGCAGATGAGAGTGCCCTGGACTGTACTGAGAACCTTCCATGCGATGACTGTGTCAAATTTAATGCTCAAGAAAAACAGCACAAAGAAACACAAGATCCCCATCTCTCCCGCAAATTTTCTGCGCCATATTTAGAAGTTCGTGACGTTCCTTTCAGTTGCGAAAGTTCAAGTGGTAATCTCTCAGCGACATGTGAATTTGCTATGAATTCTGAATTCTCATTTGATCCGAACTTCCACTGGTTCACGAACTATGCCAAATCGTCGTTTTTTGCATTTCAAGAGATCGTCCTCGAAGCACACAATAAGGACCTTCTGGTGGACTAAAATAATACTTTGTTAAATTCCTTTTCTCATTTTACTTTAATATTTTTTCCCTCTTTAATACTTATAGTACAAACAAGAATATTCTCCATTCTCCATATTTAAACTTTTAATAATGGTCGACTTTTCACAAACTTGTCGAGATCTTCTTTAACAGCTACACCGAGTACAAACCGGCGGCCTTCGTCTGTAACCACTGCAAACTCCTGCCCACTTTTGAAAAACTGCTCAAGCTGCTCCAAAGGAGTCTGAGGAGTAATTTTCAAAAACTCACGTTTATTAGATACCGATGCTCCGGAGGCCTTCTCTACAGCGAACTTGACATAATGGTCACGGACGAGCGAGTTTGGACTACTCTTACCAGCAGCAGTACGAAGCAAATCAGCGGTCAAGTATCCAAGTAGACGCTTCGTATCGGTGGATACCACAGGCAAATATGAGTACTCTCGCTCGTAAGAGAGTTCCAGGGCTTGTGAGAGTGGTGTTGACGGGTGAATAGTGAGAGCTGGAAGTAAGTCCAGGTCTTCAACAGTAGCCTAAGAAAACAAGTTAAAACACTGAACAGAGAGAATACCAAATCCATTTGCTTACGCCGCGGTAATCCATCGTGAAATTTAGTAAGTTGGCGGGGGTTTGATATTAGTAGTAGTAGTAGACTGAGTAACAAGTCGAGCAAAGTGGTGATTATTTTTCATTTTTTATTTTTCATTTTTTATTTTTTATTTTATTTTCCTTACTTGCTACTATATATTCATAACAGCCGGTTTTTACTAGTCACTCGTCTAAACACATCATGTCAGACAAACCAGCTGATATTAATTCTTCTGCGCTGCTGCGTCCTGATCGCATTGATCTCTATGATGGTTTGAATAAGGTTACTCTTGTTCCAGGCACTGCCGCCCCTGGAAAACGCGGTAAAGGCGTCGGTTTCTATTGCGAGGCCTGTAACTTGACATACCGCGACTCAATCCAGTACCTAGATCACTTAAACTCGAAACAGCACCAGTATTCAACCGGCGTTAAAGACAGCTCAGTACCAGTTGCTACGCTGGATGACGTTCGCACACGTCTCAAGTTTCTTCGTGACCAGCGGCAGGCCGTTCTGCTCGAAAATGGGAGACAGCAATTGTACGATATCCAGGCACGAATAGCAAAGAGGAAACAGCTTGAAGAAGAGGAGAAACTTCAGAAACAACGTGCGAGGGCTGAAAAAAAGAAACTTCAAAAGAAGCGCAAGCGGGAGGAAGGCAAAGCTGACGAGACTAATGATTATGATGGACTTAATGAAGATAGAGAAGCTAGGAAACGACAAGCTCAAGACATGGCGGCTCTTATGGGGTTCTCAAACTTTGGAACCTCTAGCAAGGCTTGATATTTCTTCAAAGCCACGATCATCTCACTTGGAAATTTCCCTTAGGGGGCTCTCTTGTGTTGGGATTTATATTTTGCTCGAATAATCAGTTCTGTTTGACACCTTCATTTGACTAATTGCCACTGATACATTTTATTTCTGGATAACTTGAGATTGTTCCATACTATTTCAAATCAACATACCTCTTCGACGATACTGCTCTGAACCTGTAGTCAAGGTAAGGGTTAAACGCGTAAATAAGGAACCGATGCACAACTCAGACCGCCACCTCTCTCAGAACGAAAAATTGTGAATTTTCAATTTCAACCATTGGAAAAGAATCAATCCACAAACGTCCATTCCATTAAACCCCATCTAAACATACCATGTCGCTCGTCAACCTTGCACACGTGTGCTCGCACATTCAGAACGTCACGCGCGTGAATAAGTCGCTGACATCCATTCCATTTTCGAAATTGCACCTTCAAATGGCCCTAGGTCTATATCGCGAAGGTTTCATCAGCTCAATCCAGCGTGGATCGCTTACAGGACCCGACAAGGAGTACACACCTACTACATTTGACAATGTGTCAACACGCCGTCTGTGGCTGGGACTCAAGTATCATAACACCAAGTCCGTCATCAGCACAATGCGCTTGGTTTCGCATCCTAACCGCAGGGTGTTTGTGGAACCTCAGCAAGTTGTAGAGCTCCTGGGAGGAAAGTCTCTTCGTCAGGTCAAGCCACCTCAGCTTGGTGAGGTTATGTTTTTGAGAACCAAGGATGGTGAGGTGCTGGAACTCCAAGAAGCAGCTCAAAAGCACGTAGGCGGTGAGATTCTATGCCGCGTAAGCTAATCACTGCCCTGTGTAAGATCTACGAAAAAGCATCCTTGTATATATATATATCATTCTGTTATCTTGTTTCCTTTTGAATAAATATGTTTTTATATTTTATTATTTTATTTCTTTTCTTTTCCCATGCAATAATTAATTCATTTACTTTAGATTTCAAATGAACCGCCCACACCTAAAGTTCTCCATTGCAGCATATTGACCTGCCAGCCCTTCCATCGTTCCATTTCCTTTTCAATCTCTGGCACTCTTGCAGCTTCTCCGTAAAGATCCAGATCTGCAAACGAAGCCATTCTTGGTCTGTGAGAGTTGTTGCTACCAATATTATTAGCGCTGTTGCTGCGCACACCCTGAGTGCTTGTTGTATCTTTAATACTAGGTAATGGAGATGAAATAGACGTATCGCTGTCAAAGTCTGGAGACTCTCCTCGCGGAAAATCAACAGAAACCCGCTTGTTAATTGCAATAAGGTTGGCAACTTTTGCTTCCAATGTATACACTTTGTCGGACAAGTATTCGTTTTCGACATTTAGAGATTCTATCTTGTGTTTCAAGGAGTACATTTCCAGGCTAGGCTCATCAAACTGCCCAGAAGCCTCACCGCCAACTTGAGGACCAGGCCCCTCTTCTTCATATTCTTCGACCGCAGTTTTCGGTTCAATCGGGACATTTGCATTTGTTGCTTTTTCCTCCAGCTTTTGAAGCGCAGCTTCCAATTGACCTTCCAAATCTTTGATCCTATTGGCAGCAACTTCTAGCTCCTCTTTCAATTCGAGCTTGTCATTAGGTTGCTGTTTCCCCACGGCTTCTAATTGGGCCTCCAAATCTCTAATTTTACTTGTAGCACTTTCTAGCTCCTGTTTCAATTCAGAGTTGTCACTGACGTCAAGATTTTCTACAGCTTCCAGAATTTTTTCCGTCTCCTCGCCAGCCAACCCGTTTACCTGCTCTAGCGCTGTCGGTTCTGACGTTTGCTGTTGCCCAAGGTCTTTGCCATCATCCCTGCTGGCTGCTGGTTCTAGTTCATCCACTGCTTCAGTGTCCCCAGCTGAAATTTGACTCGCTGCCTTTTTTTTTCCTTTTTTTCCTTTTTTCTTTTTTTGCTTCTTCAATTCTTCAAACTAATGGTATATTAGCACTTATATTCGTTAAGGTTGCCAAAAAAAACATGCCCGTTTTTTGGCGGCCGCAATTTTGACCGCCTTGTCATCATCTACTGCAGCACCAGGAGATGCTGGAGATGCTGGAGTGGCTATTGGCTCTGGTGACGGAGTAGAGCTCATTGTCTAATTTTGGTAGTCTGTATTGCGGAGAAGGCAGGAAGGAAAAAACAAGAAAATGCTGCTGGGCTGTCCTTAATTCCGCTGATGTAAGCTATGCGTGCTGCTGAGGTCATTATTGAAAATTGAAGAAAATCACATAAATATATATTTTGCATGCCTATTTTTTTCCCCCTTCTTTATATCTCTTTTGAGGACCAAAAGCATTACAATATCTGAACACGATGACTAGAGGGAACCAGCGTGAAAAGGCCAGGGAAAAAAACCTGAAAAAGCAGGGAAACGAGAAAAACAAGCAGGAAGGTGATCCTAAGAAGCGAATGGAAGCACATGCTGCCATTATGCGCGAGAAGCAGAAAGCAGGTAAGTTCAAGCTGGACTAGGAGAACTACACCATTAGACAATAGGTCCTTTTATTATTTTATTCTGCTTCTAACTATGTTTGGGTTTTATTTAGCCCTTGAAAAGAAGGCAGCTGAAACCTCTCAGAAATGAGAAGTCCGCATTCTTTTGACATGACATTTTGATCAGTTTTTGCCAGTTTGAAATTGAACTTAAAGCTTTCAGTTAGTTAATGGATTCTTCTTTTTTTTGTGTTTTATTAAACCTCAGATTGATTGTTTCCTACATTTTCATATTTGTTCTGGTGGTCAAAATCTGGATGCTTCATTTTTCCATTTATATTCTATCTGTGGATACATGAAACTTTCTACTAGCATCCAGATTATTGCCTATAGCCAATAATTACGTGCCTACGTTTATTTCATCAA
This sequence comes from Geotrichum macrosporum, assembly GCA_030463045.1. Taxonomy (NCBI): domain Eukaryota; kingdom Fungi; phylum Ascomycota; class Dipodascomycetes; order Dipodascales; family Dipodascaceae; genus Geotrichum; species Geotrichum macrosporum. Next base: position 20,320 of record JAKVQY010000208.1, read on the forward strand.
CTTATTAGTCCGTGCTTGTAATACTGTCTGGTTTTTCGTATGATAATACTTATTCGCATCTTGTGTAATGAAACACTTGCATTAATTCTAAGATTGAAGCTCCAACTCTCTTGCTATCTTAAAACCGAGCTAATTGTTAACATTTGTCAATATAGATGTCAAAACTAAAAACAACGATCCTTTATTTCATGGAAAAACAAAAATAATAATTACAGGTAAAGAAATATTAGAGCTATAAAAAGTTCTCCGCAACGGGGAATTGAACCCCGGTCCCCCGCGTGCTGTTCAACAGAACTTGACAGGCGGAAATTCTAGCCACTAAACTATTGCGGATTTTGTTTAATTATGAAAATTCGGGTCAAAGTGAACGGAAATAAATCAAAATAAAAATAACTCAAGCAAGGCATGGGCAAAGACGTAGTGCCCCCGGAAATTCGTGACCAGCCGGAGTGGCCATCTCTTAAAATAGAGGAGGTAGATCATGTAATTAGAACATTGCCGGACAACAAGGCGCCGGGACCTGACCAGATCACTGGAAAA
>JAKVQY010000209.1:0-20816 GCA_030463045.1 Geotrichum macrosporum
AAACAATCCTGTGCCAAAACCTCCAGTACTTGAGTACCACGGATGAGCGCCACTTAAATAAAAAACGCTTTTGCAAGATAAAAACAAAGTCAGGCACACTCACAAAAAAGCCGTTTCAAGTGAAAAAAAAAAAAAAAAACAAACCAAAACGGGTTTTGTGGCTATTTTTGTTAGATAATTAAATTGTATAATATACAACTGTTCCTTGTGGCCCAATGGCAAGGCGTTCGCCTACGATTTCTAATTGAAACGTTAGCTTGGTCACAGCGAAAGATTCCAGGTTCGACCCCTGGCAAGGAAGACATATTTTTTACAATATCTATGTCACATTTTTGTTTTCAAGAAAGTATAATTTTTTATTTGAAGCCTCAAATTGCTGTCTGAAACACACCCAGAATAATAGGTTATTATCTCAGAAACGTTGACCAGCTTTGGTTTTCTGGAGTGTTGCACTTTTATGCAACGCTTTTTGAAGCCATTGCTACCCCCGTTGAAGAAAATTTTCGTCCAGGTTAACTTGTTGTCAAGTAACCAAAAGTTCTGTTATGCAGAAAAGGAGACTGTCCGAAGACTCGAACCATTTGAAGACCCGATGACCCGACGACCCGAGCCTTACCAGTGTGTTCAAAGTTTGAATGCTCCGACTCGGTTCAGCATATTTGAACTCAGGGGTCGGGTCGATCGCTACTCTACTGACAATCACATTACGTTCAATTTTTTTTTTGGCTCAACTACGTAGCTGGCCTATTTCCTTTTATGAGCTGAAATTGATTGTTTGTGGCCAAAAATGCGTGACAGATACTCCGTATTTGTCCTTTCTACTCGTGAGACAGTACCAAATCTGCAGTAAAGTGTGACATAAACGGCAAATCAGTTTTTGCGGTTTTTTTTCCACCTTAAAAAGCTTCAGCACTGCCCGATGCCGAGTCCCTATGATGTCGCTGCTCTGGTAACCGTTTCATCTCGTTCCTTTTTTTTTTTTTTCAAACCTCCTTTTTTTTTACCCTTTCAAGGGAAAGAAAATAAATAAATATATATATATAGATATGTACATGGAAAGTGTGATATAATAAATATCCTACTGAAGTATATCTTCTTTTTCTTTCTCTCCCTAACTCTCAAGTCCTCCTATTTGCATCATAAGCGTAGGAAACAAAGACTGTATAATAGAATGCAGCTCTCATGTACTATTGGAGCTCTCGCCTTGGCATATTTTGCCCTGGGAGCTTCTAGCTCTACCTCTTCATCTACAATTCCTGAGATCGTGATTGAAGGTAACAAGTTCTTTTACTCCAACAATGGCTCTCAATTCTACTTCAAGGGTGTAGCGTATCAACAACAACTCAGCAACACATCCAGCAGCGATACCTTCTCCGACCCATTGGCTGATGGAGACGCTTGCAAACGCGATCTCTCATACCTCAAGCAGCTCGCAACCAACGTTCTTAGAGTCTACGCTATCAATACTACTATTAGCCACGACGATTGTTTGAATCTTTTCGCTGATAACGGCATTTATGTCATTGCCGACCTTTCAGAGCCTGGCCTTTCGATTACTCGCGATAGCCCCAGTTGGACCGTTGATCTCTACAACCGCTACACAACCGTTGTTGACAAGATGCAAAAATACCCGAACGTTCTCGGTTTCTTTGCTGGTAACGAAGTTACAAATAACAACACCAACACTGATGCCTCTGCTTTTGTCAAGGCCGCTATCCGTGATACCAAAGCCTACATTAAGACTAAAAATTACCGGTCTATACCTATCGGATACTCTACCAACGATGATGAAGCTACTCGTGGCTACCTTGCTGACTACTTTACTTGTGGCGATTCTTCTGAATCTGCGGACTTTTACGGTATCAACATGTACGAATGGTGTGGGTCTAAGGTCGACTTTGAGTCTTCTGGGTATGCTGACCGGACCAAAGAGTTTTCAAATTTTACCGTCCCAGTCTTCTTTTCTGAGTATGGCTGCAATGTCCCTCAACCTAGAACTTTCAGTGATGTTCCTACCCTCTACTCTGACAACATGACTGACGTCTGGTCTGGTGGTATTGTTTACATGTACTTTGAAGAGGCCAATAACTATGGTTTAGTTACTATTAAGGACAATGCCGTTTCCACACTCTCCGACTTTTCGTACCTGTCTGAAAAAATCAACTCTGTCTCCCCTTCTAGTGTCAACTCCAATTCTTGGAAAGCAAGTAACACTCAAGCCCGCCAATGTCCTGCTTCTACTCTTGCTGACTGGAAGGCTGCTAGTGCGTTGCCACCTACTCCCAAGGAAGGTGTCTGCAAATGCATGGTTGACTCTCTGTCTTGCGTTGTGACTTCTGATGTTAGTGAAAGTGACTACGAAAATCTTTTTGATTACGTTTGCTCAGAAGTTTCCTGCGACGGTATCAGTGCTAATGGTACTTCTGGTTCCTATGGCTCCTATTCCTTCTGCTCACCTGCCGAAAAGCTCTCTTTTGTATTGGACCTATACTATAAAAAAGTTGGTAACAATGCTGCCTGCTCTTTCTCTGGTTCTGCTACTCTCACTGGTGCTCACAGCACCGCTTCTAGCTGCAGTGCAGTTATCTCGCAGGCTGGCAAAGACGGTACTGGTGCCGTTAGTGCCTCTGTCTCTGCGTCTGCTACTGGCAATGCCGAGGCTGGCTCCTCAGGTGATTCCAGTAACAAGGCTTCAGGTTCTGGCACCGCAAAGTCATCTGCGTCTTCCAATGCAGCTTCTCCTTTGAGTGCTGCTCCTGGAACTGTTGGCGTTATGGGTGTCAAGACTGTTGCAGCTCTTGTGGCCTCCATCGCACTTGGTTTTGCTTTGGTTATTTAAGAGGCGCGCATTTTTCTTTTATTTTAATTTGAACACGTTGTTTTTCATAGATTTCTCATACTCCCATTTCGTTGCAGTATATTTGCTTGTGCACTCCAGTGCATATTAAGTTTTCATATTCAGACCCTTTATTTCTATATTTTTATTGCTCACTCGCGAATCATGGCAATTTTTTTTTCAAATTTAACATATAACTGCTACAATGTTCAAGTCATTCATCTAAAAACTTTCATAAGTTTAAACAAATTGTTCAAATCTGCCTTCAACCACTTTTGAAACATTTATTCCCTGCAGCCTGAAATATTCCTGCAAAAAACAAAAGACACAAGTTTTTTCCCCCTGCACGCGATCATGTGATGAACAGAGTTTGGCTAGTATCACAAACGAGTTGTAATCTTTTTGGAATTCCATTTTGGCTGAAATTTTCAATCATTATATAGTCATTTCTCAGCTTTTTTCTTTACCAACATCTTGCCCTTGAATATACCCATATAAATAACGCAAGCCATGAGTCGACAATCAACATCAAGTAGTCAACAAAATGATGATCCAGTTGACTCTATTAACGAGTAAATCCCAAATCTTCAATTTTTAAAACTTTACTTGTTCCTGTGTGCTGACATTAAGGTGCCTATTGTTTGTAGTTTTGTTACATTTTTTAATAGAGAGCTGCGAAAAATCCGGTACAAAATGGATACCAAACGAAATGCGGTTATTAATGAAAAAGAAACAGAGTTCAAGAAAATAGTAAGTCAACTATATTCGTCGACAAATGATCTTGAACGCACAAACGGGAGGTTTTCTGGAGTTGCAAGTGAAAGGTATGATTTGATGGAGTTCAGACGCTACGACATAATGAGAAAAAAAAGTTTCATCATTTTAACTAATTTGTGGGAAATAAACTCTTTTAGATCCAATATTCAAGCGGAATATGAGAAACAGTTAAATGAGCTTTCAGATGAACAAAAGGCACTTGAGGATCAAATTACGGGACTTTCTACAGAGCTGCAACAAAGATTTAGGAAAGTTATGGTTGACGTCGAAAGTATTTTAAGATAAAAACAAGCAAACAAAACAGAGTATTGTATAGAGCAATTTGAGTGCCAGTAAGTTGTTAGTTTTTCTTGAAATGTAACCTATAAAAATATGCCTTAATATTTACCCCAAATTAATAGACTTGCTTTTCCGCCATTTTAATGATACTGAAGGCAGGAGTTGCCGTGAGTAATATGAAGTACTTGGGTGGAGTCCCCAATGAATATAAAAACACTTCAACTAACCTGCCTATTCCTCGTGGTATCTCGTTTTAAGGAGCCAAAAGTTTCAGTCTCTCCGTTTGACTCAGAAAAGAAAGAAGCAACTCAGAGGCAAGCTCATAACGAGATGGCCAATGACAGGGTATCCAAAGCTGCCCAAGCAGTCAGGTATATGTCTACTTTTGCACCAGCTAAATCAATAATTTGGAAAGTTCAGAGTGTTTTTTTTTTAAACTATGATAGTGAACGTATTAATCTTCTTAGGAGAATGCTCATAAGACTTATTGGACAAGCAAAAGAGACTCATTTGGAACGTGCAGTCTTAAAAATTAACAAAGATGCCGCGGCAAGACTATCAAGCCCATTACAAGACTTTATTTATTAGCAATAAAGAGTAGGGGGTTTAAATGTTCTATCCTCCTTCTCGACAATGAGCATTGAAAACCGCAGGGCTGAAGGTTTCCAATTGTTACAAAAATAATACTTTCTCAAATTTTATATGAAAAAAGTTTGGTCCAAAAACAGTAAAAAACTTGGTTCTTTTCACTATATTTGCTATATATTAATTTTGAGAAAGTGTTATTATATTAGCTTTTGCTGAGACAAAATGAAGTAGAATACTGCTACAAACGGTCCATTAATTTAATACAAAAAATAACTTTCTCTTCACGCTAAATCAAAAATCCAGGGCCATCGTGGTGATTCAATATTTGAGGGAAAAAAATAAATAAATTTGCTTCCTCCTCATTATTACTTGAGCTTTTCACACTTTTCCATATTTTCTTACCATTAATTACGTATTTTTCTGACGAAACCCCCTTGCCTACGTCACACTGGCCAAAGACCTCTACTTGGTCTGATAAGATAGTCTCTTTAAAAACTGTATCTTTTATATTAAATTAAAAGAACTTTTTAAATCCATTTTTTTCTCTTTACTTATTATTAATAACATCAATTATACACTTATTTGCTTTTGATTAGTTCGACTCAAACGCCTTTTGTAAAACTGTTTGTGCCTCAACAGGAAGAGCTTGCAGAATCGCAATTGCATGTTGTTCAGGCAATCTTGATACAAGTGCCTTGGTAGCCTCTATTGTGCGCTGTGCTGTCTTGCCCTGGATAGAGGTGTGTTGAAGAGCAAGCGCAACGGACTCAACGACCTTGGGGACTTGTGACACAACAGCTTCGTGATTTTGTTCAATGAGATCACAAAGGAATTGGTATGCAAATGGGGCAGCCTCTTCGTCATTGATGATAGGTAAAGTCTTAACCCACTCGATCAGAGCCTGATTAAGATTTGATCCAAGTTCAGAACCATAAAGTCTCAGGATTTTGGCAATAGTAGCACACACATTTTCAGTCGCGTGAACATTGTCCTCTGAACGGGCGTCTGGAACATTGGCTATATTAAAAAGATTTTCAAGAGTTCCAAGGCAGACTTGCGCGTAGTTAGGACCTCCATGCTGAGCAGCAATGCCGATTCCGTATGCAGCAGCTTGTCTAATAGAAGAAACACCAGACAGTAAGGAATCAACGAGAGGTGTGAGAAAAATATCCTTCAGAGTCCAAGACTCGGGCCCGGTGAACTCAATCAAGTCGTCAACAACACTCAGCGCCCAGTTAATTTGATCGCTGTTTCCGTTGAAAAATGCTACAATGATAGGAGTAATGCGGGCTTGGAATTCTGGGAAAAATTCAACACCTGAAGACTTCAGAATTGCATGCACAGTTTTGCTTATTTCGCTCGTCAAATCTTCGTCCAGATCCTCACTCTCATCATTAACGTCTTCAGTGTACTGGTCTTCATTGCTTTGACGCTCAATAACACGCTCAGCATATTCTTTCATACTGCTTTCAATAGCAATCGACAGCTTCTCAGTATGAACTTTAGTGAGACAACCGGGATACATCATATCAATGCATTGGTAAACGCAGTCATATGCAGCAACAAGAAGCTCAATTAAAGGTTCAATAGAAAGCAAGTCAATCAATCGTTCAAAAATAGGATTCCAAATCTCAAGAACAGCAGGATCTCTTTTGGCATTCTCAGCTGTCATGTTTTTGCCCTTAAGAACGGCTTTTTGAACAGTATGAATAATGTTGGGTATAATTTGCAAGGCAGAATACCTAACGCCATCATGGTAGAAGAAGTTCATGCTAGGTAGAAGAATATCGTTTACTACTTCTTTTGCGTAAGGGTAAAAATCCTCGCCCAAGACACTAGCATAAATGCCAATAATGTCAATTGCACTAGCCTTTTCATCCAAAACAGCAGTGTGCATACCAATGTACTTTCCTTGAAGAGGAAGTATTTCCCAGCCTTCCTGCTGTTCAAAGGCTTCTACTTCACCTTCATCCTCAATCAACTGAAGATCTGGCTTAGCCTTACCTGCTTCAAGCAATGGAGGAATCACCAAGGGCAAGCATGGAATAAATTCCTTACCCATAATTTGACAAAGCCTACCCCAAGCTTGTCCAAGGTATGAAGGACAAGGGTCGTCTTCCTCGGTGGATGAGTTTTGAATAGCGGCAAAAATCTCAACCATTTGTGAAAAGTGAGGAGCAGTCTTCTCCTTACCAACAGCAACGGCAATCAAAGTGCAGCACTCAATGGATTTGGCCTTAAGTATCCGGTATTCTTTGCCCGTGTCAGATCGCATAACGTCAAATAGAAGAGGCATAAGGGTGTCATAGTATTTGATAAATTTTGTTTGAGCAGCGTCAGCAACAATTGCAATAGTAGTAAGTACTTGTTCTGTAACGTATCTTTTAGGGCTCTGTAAAAGAATGAGGAGGTTAGTCAATAGTCCGTCCAGGAAAGGCTCGAGAATTTCTTTAGTGGCATTTTCTGCAAAATTTACCATGGCAGCAGCTGCGTGAACTTGAACACGAGGAACAGATTCATTCGTCATTCTGGAAATAAGAGCCGGAACAACGCGAACGCTATGCTTGGTTTGCATGTCATCAGCAAAATCGGTAGACATTTGGCCCAGAGCATTGAGTGTGGCCCACTGAACACGGGGGTGCGGGTCATTAATTCTGGGGAGAATCATATCGAGGATAGAATCGATTTCAGGTATCATAACAGCAGCACAGCCTTCGGCAACGTTGGATAAGGCCATAAGAGCAGCATGTCTCTCTCTCCATTCAGCAGACCCGAGCATCTGAGGCATCCACTGGAAAAGTTTGGGAAGAATTATGTCACCCCCCAGTTTGAGAGCGAGACGATCCAAACTGTGTTTGGCAGCTGAGTAGATTTCGTCAGCATCATCAGCGGAGGTCAGATCATCCTCATTATTCCACTCAGCACCATCATCATCATCATCTCCAACTTCAGTCATCATCATGAGACAGGAGTAAATAAGCTTATCAGCAAACTCAGGTTCTCGTTTGCACATATTGGGAGCCTCATCGGCAAGTGTAGATAGTAACTCAAGAGCAGACATTCTGGCAGTGATCTCGATCTGCTTGTCCTGAGCAACTTGGACACAGAATACAAGAATGATGCCAAGATGAGGCTGAAACATTTTAGGAGCCATTTCAGCCAACTCAATGACAGACTCAAAAACTGATGCAAGCTCATCACCTTTATTTTCTTCTTTGAAAGGAGTGAGAACATTGAGAAGGTTGGGAAGAAGATGCTGAAGCTCTTTCCAACATTTCTTGGGCAATGCCCGGAAGAAGGAAGCAAATGCATCGAGAGCAGCAATTCTTACTTTTTCGTTTGAATCACTGAATCCACTAGCAAAGACAGGTCCAAGAGAAGAAATCATCTCCAGCCCGACAATATTAGGGGAAGCAGAAAAGATTCTAAAAGCACATTCTCGAATGCTATCACTTTCGTTCTTGCTTGCATTGAAAAGTTCTGGGAGAAGTTCTGGCCAAACGGCTTTCGGGCCTTCCTTCGCAAGTTCAGAAATAGAATCTGCAATTTTGTGTCGGACCTCACCTGGTTGTTCTGTGGTAAATCCTCTAAGGAAGATTTGCCTAATTTGTGCAAGAACGTCATCGGGAAGAACGTCTATAATTCTAAGCGTGACATCTTCGCTATTTTCCGGAGATCTAGTAGCAACTCGTCTAAATAGGACGGCAGCAAATGATCGCAACTAAAAATGTTAGAATACTTGAGACTAAACACATGGCAATTATGTTCATACTGTAGGGGTTGCCGCAAGGACAGATTGCTCCGCGAGTCCTACCAGCAGCAATGACCGTTGAGTTTCACCACCTAGAATCCACGACTCATTCAGAGTCTTCTCAGCTTCAGCACGGCCATCGTTGTTGGAAGAAATGAGTTGCTCTAGGAGCGCATTGAGCGAGCTCAGGGCGTCGGGCGGAAGAACTGACATTCTGTGTTAATGCTTATCCAAGTAACCCTGGTGAAAAAATTTGGCCCCCACTTTCTATATGAAGGTCGGCAAAGTATATTGTCAAGGAGCGAAGGTGCTTACAACTGTAACTCAGCTGATTTTAACAACAAAAGCCAAATGGAAGGGGGAAAGGGTGGTCAAATAGTGATTTGGACATCCTGAACTTAGGGCATTATAAAATTTTTTTCCTCACTCGCGCAGAAAAGATTGATTATATAATTATTGAGATTTGCTGACTTATTAGTAACTACAATCAAAAGTAGTAAATATGAGCATGAGCCAAAATCAAGGACCGCCACCAACTGCCCCCTGACATACACAGATATCGTTCGCTCAGTATTCAGATGCCGGAAAGAGATGGAGGGAAAAAAAAAATTACATAGGAAGACTAGAAGCCCCGAATTATGGATAGTTTAGTATCAAAATTTTCTTATAAAGAAACTCTCAGTTCAGGTATGTTGCCCTGTTGAAGAAGGGGAATAAGTCGCTGACTTAGACTTCAGACCCCTCGACAAAAACTGTCATATTACTTGGAACTATCGAGGGCGAACCGGCCATCATTACCTTAGAGAAACTCCCTTTCTTTTCAGACAATTTAAGTGATATTTATGACCAAGTCGTTGAAGAATTGAAGTTATTAGACCAGAATGACATATATTACTGGAGTGTAGCAACAATCAAACAGGCCATTGATACCCCTGCAGCCAAAATAAACATGATTTATCCAGCTACTGATACACATATTAAGAAATATCGCCAACAAGTGAAACGTGTGGTCAATGAAACCCCTGAGCTATACAGGCAAATTGTATCACCTTACATTGAATCGATGAAAGGAGACCGTATCAAATGGGTTTACAATATTCTCCACAATAGAGTGGAAGCAGATAGAGTGCTTGCTCGTAACGATGACCCTTTGAGCGGCTATGTGTTATTGCCTGACTTGTAAGACACTAAGTCATGCTTTTTTTTCTTTCATTAGTTCTACTAATAACATGTTGATAGGAAATGGGATCGCAAAACTTTATCTGCTTTATACCTCGTGGTAATTGTGTTGCGACATGATATTGCTTCTCTACGAGACCTCAATTCCACACATATTCCTTTTCTAACTGGATTAAGGAACGAAGTACTAAATGTTGTTCACAAGACTTATGGATTGAACAGATCTGAACTCAAGATTTTTATTCACTGTAAGTTTACCTCCTTGATGTTCGAAATGACGTTAACATCTTTCTAGATCAACCCTCGTATTACCATTTTCATGTTCATGTGACCCATGTTGAATTGGAAAGACATGATTTTGGTGTATCAATCTTGCTTGACAATGTTATTGATCAGTTGAATTTTTTGGGACTGGAAGGGTTTTCACAATCCACCATCACGTACTCTCTTCGTGAAAATCATGACTTATGGAGAAAGGGGTTTGCCCTTTTGAAAAACAACTAATCTTTTTTCCTATGATTATTCGTTTTTATCCTATATGCATTTGCATTTTTCTAAATTGAAATATATAAACATGGAATTAAACTTGTTGAACTTTTGCGTAATTTGGGGGTTTAAGTTTACGTCGCAAAGCCTTTCCAATCCAAGGCGGAATCAGAGCAGTTGCGGTGATGATTCCTGTTTTCCAATAGAACCCAAAAGTGTTGACAAAGTCTAGATCAAAATAATCTTGTAAAAAAGGAAATGAAGCGGCATAAAACAAAAAAGTCAGAAACTCAGATGCAATCATAGTCTTATTCCAAGTAATGATTTCAAGAGCCACCATGATGAGCTCATTCATCAGAAGAGCAGAAAAACTGACGGCAACCATTTTTGTGAACAACTCACTTTCAATGCCAACTAATATTTGTGCAAGACCTTGAATTACAAGACCTTGATAAAGAGACACAAGGACCCAAACAAAAAAGGTTTGATATGAAAGAGACTTTCCCTCAGTGAGTTCCTTATAGAGCTCAGGATAGAGGTTTGCAAGCTCTTCGTCTACATCTTTGTCAAGAACCAATGAAAAAACAGGTGCCATTGTGTACACCGTAGCATAGCCTACCATCAACCAGCCCTGGTAAAGTGCGAGTGGTTTAAGTCCAGAGGCAACAGAATATGCAGTCTGACACACACTAATGATCAAACCTCGATGAATGACAAATTGAGCCAGTTTTGCGGATCGCTTATATGAGTTTCGGCCATGCCAGACCAATAGCTTGGTTAAATGGCAAAACTGGGTTATAGAGAAATCTGCAGCTAATGAAGCCTGCTTCCCTTCTTTCCCAACAATGCCAACGCCGACATCAGCAGCTTGAATCATGCTAACATCGTTACCACCATCCCCAATGCAGCACACGCGCTTGTTTGTGGCCTCTTTAATTAATGTTGCCACATCAGCCTTTTGCTGGGGCGTACATCGACAAGCTATAACAGCGGAAAGTTTAACAGCCACATTAATGAATTCAGTTTTACAATGTGTCAGAAATAACTGAAGGGAATCTCCATCAATAAGCAAACAACAATCTGGTTTTTGGGAAAGAAAATTGATATGCCCAAATGCAACATCCTTTGAGCGAACTTTGGTAACAGTTTGAATAAACTGGCCTCGGGAAACCAGTTTTGAACTAATTGCTACACATCGGGCTGTCTCAACCTTATCTCCCGTAAGCATCCAAATTTTGATACCAGCGTTCCGAAGCAGTTCCAAAGATGGCTTCATATCCTTTTGAAGTCGATCTTCAACACCAGTCAAGCCGAGAAGCTCCAAGTCATGCTCGAGAATTAGAGATACAACCTTTGCGCACGATTGGTCTCGATCGCTCATAGAAAGAGATGCTTCTTTATACTTTGAAACAAAATCATCATACACGGAAGGAGGCAAACGTTTTCGTCCAATGACTAGGGTTCGAAGACCCTCTCTGGCCATATTTCCAACTTCTTCGTCCATCCAATCATTAACTTGGACAATTTCAGCCATGACAACGTCAGCGCCTTTCTGCATAAACCAGACTTCTTCCGTCGCCTTGTCTCGAATAATAATTCCCATACGCTTGTTATCCGAATTAAAAGGAAAAACATGTAGAATATCATACACAAAGCTTGTATCCGTAGCCTCATGATATAATGTCATAGAGTGACGGTCGCGTTTTGAGAGAGATAAACCAACAGATGCCGTCCATTTAACAATGGCAATTTCATCAGGAGAAGCTGCTTGATACTCAATCTGGTTGTTATCAAAAGAAGGGGTCACACTGTGGCAAATTGCCAATGTGTAGACAATGTCGCGAACTCGACAGCCGATTTCACGTCTACTACGAGGCCCTGTTTTAGAAACGCCAGCAACATATTGAGCGACGTCTTCCATTGCATCACCCGCATAAGAAACTGTTCCTACATGAATGCGTTTCATTTCCATATCGTTCTGAGTAAGTGTACCAGTTTTGTCCGTTAGGAGATATTCGATTCTACCTAGGTCTTCCGGAATGGTACTCGTGCGTACAATGGTATCAGGGATACTCTTGTCATGCTCAATTTGGTAAGCGTATACAGACTTACCCATATCTAAGTTGACTCTTAAGCTCACTGGAATAATTGTGGAAAACAGAATTAGAAACCTCATCACGTCAATGTACCAGTTTTCATTAAAACCATTTAGCACCACCAGGCCCACACTGAGAACAAACACGCAGGTACAAAGAATTTTGGATAGACTATTAATTTCAATTTCAAGTAATCCCGTCTTAGTTCCTGCACGAGACGTGTTCATAGCCTGTCGGGTCTCAACCCCAGTGTACAGAACACAGCAAATGGCGGTTCCAGATGCTAGAACAGTATTGGCCCAAAACGTATTATCCACAGACAGGCCGACCGTTGACCCTTGAAAAGAAATATTACCTAAAAATGTGTGAATATCTTTTTGAGGAGGAGATGCAGTAATAGTGATATCTTGAAAAGACGATGCGTTAGCAGATTGAGTTAGAGAACACGCAATTCGAAGCTTCCAGTCAGTTTCACCATCTAACTGGTCAGTACGAATAAATGATTCACCGGTTGACTCAGACGATTTTAAAAGGATCATGTCTGCTGGAATACGTTGGTCTTTGTGAATATGAACGAGAGAGCCAACTTTGAGGTTTTGCGCTTGAACTAAGCGGGATTCGGAGTCCACAATTTCATAGAGTTCAGTATTCGATTCACGATCTCTACGGCGACGTAGAATGTCATCCCATGCCTCTTTGCTCATAGTGACAGTCAAGACAAATGCAAGAGGCACCACATAAGAAGAAAGATAACCAATGCGAAGAGGCGGAATGATCTGAGATAGGGCAACAAGTAAGAAATAGAGATTGAAGAAAAATTTGAATTGCTCGAACAATATGACGGGCAAAAATGAGAATGCAGTATATTTGGCGTTTGAAACGGCGTTTGAAGGAAACGAATAATGCTTAAAAGTAGGTTGTGACAGTGAAGGAGTAATCTTCCGGTCTTGGGACGCATTATCTTCGTCAGTAGTAGGAAGTGAGCTTCCAGGTACCTTTTTAAACCGACTTTCTATTGTTGAGCCAAATGACGAACTAGAAGCGTTCTCCAAAAGGGGTCTTGATTCCGAAGGCTGCGAAGAACTACTGTGATCTTTATTGTATTGGCTGGGGTTAAAGGAAACCATATTTCACAGTGCTATAGACTTCAAATAATTAAAACATTCGCTAAATGAAATATAAACCTATAAGTCGTTTGAGACTAAAGGGCAAGCAATGTCACGTTGAAAGGGCATGCTCCGAGGATTTATCACAAAATCCAAAGAAATTCAGGGAAGACTGAGATGCAATAAATACCGTATGAAGTTTGTATTCCACAGAGTATAATAAAGAAATCAGAAACTTGCCGGAAGAAAAAGGAGATAGGAAGGTAAATTAAACATGAACTCAAAACTTGCTAGACCAGCAGCGGTCTGCGTTATGCTCGTTACCCTGGTGGCACACATACCCTAATCCTGGATATTTGATTGATCGCTCTGACTACTCTATAGTAAAATTCCCACCCATCATTAGGCAAAAGTGAGTTTGGTATCTTGAAAAACGGCTTGCGACGGCTTAAAACGTTACATAGACGGCAAACATGACGACTTTAAGGCCCGGGCATATGGTCCCCCAGCCATACTCGCGTATGTCAACGCCTACTCCAGGTCAACCATTCACGCCTCCGTCATTAACACCATCTCAACAACCTACCACACCTGGGTCAAACCACAAACTTCGAGCTGGTCCGGCTCCAGGAAGTTTTTGTCCGCCTGGACAATCACCATCAACACCTTCTCAACTTGGGCAATTTGGGGGATATGGACGTAGTGATGTACAGACTTTAGAGGATTTGGGTATGGAGGAGGTTGCATCAACGAAAAGTCGCAAGGCATATACGAAACCAACAATACGGCGATCACTTCTGCGATTTGAAAATACACTAGCAAATCTCGTGGGGTCGGTTTCAAAGTTTAGGCCCAATGCGGAATTTGCGAAGGAATTAATTGAGGTTGATGAAGAGCTAGCAGATTCTATCGCTGAACTGGCAGAGCATCACCGTACCGCACAACAGCTTTTACGACTACGTAAAGTGTCTTCGTCGCTAGATGAGCAGCTGAATACATTGCTAGTAACTCTTGCAGACTGTCGGCGAACATTACGTGCACTTCCACGGCCGGATGAAAAGTTTGCGAAAGCGTTTGAGGAACGGCAGCAGCAGAATCTTGAACAGAACGACGGGGATAAACAAGAAAGAGATCAAAATAAGGAACAGGAACAAGAACAGAAGCAAGACTTGAAGCAGGACTCGAAGGAGGATCAAGAGCATGACAAGAAGCAAGACCAAACGCTTGAAAACAAATCCCGCGAAAGTTTAGATGCTAAAGAGAAAAGCAAAAGTTCCACAGCAATACTCGAGGCTGGTAGTCCTTTAGGTCTACGAGTCTCAGCTCAAGACCTTCTTCATTATGCAACAAAAATCACAAAATTTACATCTGCCCCTCCAGGTTATAACCAGGCTGCACCTGAGCACGCAAATTTTCCGTGGCCGACTGAGGATGAAATGCGAAGAGGTATGCTAGCACTTTCTGCAATTACGACATCTCCAGAAGTTCCGAGCGAAGAAGATAAAATTACTACAAAGAAGGAAATACTGAACAAAACAGAGGGTCAAGTTAATGGTCATGGGGATACGTCGAACGGCGTTAGCGTACCTTCAGCTCGCCGCAATTCGCATGCGGATTACGGGGAACAGCGACCAAATTTTTCAAACACAAATGATGGAGGGGCTAGTGCTGCTCAGCTGGATTTAGATCTTTTTGATCCTGACGATGATGACGATGACGATGACGATGACGATGAAGAGATGGTAGACATATAAGAATATCAGGAACATAACTTCTAGTAGCCCTTGCCCACAACATGGTAGATGCTGAAACTTCTAATTTCTTTTAGCGCCTCCAGTTCCTCTGACTTAGACCCCAATAAGCCCAAGTATGGCGAGGTGCAAAACCACTTTAGATTTAAAGGAAACTCCCACTGGAAGCAAATATTGGCTAGGGAGATGGATTGGCCAGGGGAGTAAGTCTAGTTGATATAACAATTAAAAGGTTTCAAGTCCTTGCTAATGTAGAATAGGCACTTCTAGTGTTCAGTAAGTGCTTTGAAATGTAAACCTAATGCGTTCACTTCAAACATTTGTGTTAACAACACTGGTAAAAATGGCATAGATATGCAATCAGGATAGAAGACGGGGTAGAAGTAGCACTGAAGGTAATTGATGAAGATGTCAAAGGGGCCGAATATTTCTGGAAGAGGGAAAAAGATCTTTTATGCCGGTTGAAGCACAAAAACATTACAAACATACTTGATATTGTAGGTAGAGATGTGCTAAATTTTGTGCCGGAAGATTCCAACTACCCCCATATTTATTCCGAATCTTTTCCTCCGCTGGTCATGGAATATGCACCAATCTCGCTAGAGTTTCTAATTGATAAATTTCACGTCCCCTTTCCAAATTCATCTGATGTCAAGTCTTTTGTGAGGCAAGTTGCACGAGGCCTTGTGTATCTACATGAAGTTGGAGTCGTTCATAGGTAAGGTTTACTGGATTTCTTGTGTAAAAATGTTATATTGACACTTGGTTTCGCACGCTACAGAGACGTCTGTCCTGGAAACATTTTGATAACCCTAGAAGGAACTGTTAAAATATCGGATTTCGGTCACGCAAAGATGATGACCGACTACTTTACCGACAAAATTGACATTCTCACTTCGCAAGTTTGTACACTATGGTATCGAGCACCAGAGATTCTAGAAGGACACTGTGATTATTCTTATGCTGTGGATTTGTGGTCGTTTGGCTGTGTTGTCTGTGAACTGATATCTGGCGTGCCCATTTTTGATGGCGACACAGAGGAGGACGAGATAAAACTGATTAAAGATGCTACTGAAACTCAATGCAGTGATTTATTTGCCAGAAAACTTCCTGAGGATACGGATATCACCTTGATACATCTACTTCAAGGAATTTTGGAGTACAACCATAAAACTAGGATGTTGGCTGTTGACATACTTGACCACAAATACTTGACAACTGGAAGCCTTCCGGCAGAAAATCTTGATGTTCAATGGGTTGAAAAATATCTACAGTAGTTATTGTTGATTTTTTAGAGAGCATTTATCATTACCATTAAGAAATACGTCAAAATTTTTAAATGAAACAAAACAATTAACTAGTAGCTAAGTCATAATACATTTGGATAAAATGAAAGTTTGATTAAAATCATTTTCCACTGGCGCAAAAACGTTAAGTGGTTTTGGAAGATCGTCAATTTGAGGTTCATAGGACATAAATATACGCTTGATTTGTTTCCGCATTCAATTGTTGTTTAGGCATGATCGTATAAGTTTTCAAGCTGGGATCTCTGAAGATATTGATAATAGTCTCTGCTTTCATTTTCCTGCTCGTCATCGTCATCGTCATCGTCATCGTCATTATCCAAAATACATATGTATTCGCCCAGGATGTATTCATGTTCTGGTGGATTCAAGTAGCCAATAACAACTAATCCACAGACATTGGAACCTGACAAAAAGCATGAAATGGCTGCCATCCACCAGGATATCCCCAATGATAAAGAGTGAAGTTGCGGTGGGGTATTGTCGTCGGGTCCAAAGAATCGGGAGGGAGACACGCTCGAGTAAATTAAATTAATAGAGATGGCGCCTGTGCCCTGGAACATTATGGTTCCAGCAATAAAATAAGAAATCGCTCGCCACCCTGTCTCCACAAAATAGCGATCACCCAATACTACTGGAGAAGCGTAAGTTATAACGGTAGCCAACTCCAAAACAAGGGAAATCCATATCGTGAACGATGCTGTTTGCCAGCGAACACAAAATGCATCGTCATTCCCATCATGGCATTGAGGGAACGAAGCACAGCGGATAAGACCCCCACCGAAATTATTGTGTTTGTCAGTTACACATCTTTCCGCAAGACCTACGTGAAGGTGTGCAGTAGGATCGACAACCCAGTCCGGGTACCACAGGGCCACAAGTGTTAAAGTGACCGTCACGATATGAATTAAGAAAGTGACCCGGTAGGTATAAATCAACAGTCTTAAGGAAGGCTGCCGTGTCATATCCATCTGATTTGAATCCCGCACACACGGGGTGTACGTCCGTCAATAATCAGGTATTGAAAATAAACTAGTGAAAGCACAAAATAATCATCAGATTAGCGAGGAGTAGTTGGGAAGATAACGTCGTCGCCACTAACAGAGAAAGATTGTTTCAAAGTTTTACAAGCAGATAAAAATCAAATATCGGGTACGTGCTACGACCGGCTCATTTTCGAAGGAAGTAAACTGATTTGTCAAAATAGAGTAGAAATTTTCTAAATAAATTTCTTAAAGCAAGGTTAGCAGGTACTAGTTCTACACTATTAGTTTGCTCGACTAGGCCCTCCGTCAGATCCCAGTTTTTTTCTAACTTGCCAATTTTCTAAAAACAATTTATTGACAATGCCTCTGAGGGAATGTGAATAATAAATTGATAAAAACAAATTTATACATAAATGGAGACTTGCGAGGGGAAGAGGAAAGAACTCTAATACATAATACATACTCAGGTTAGATCAGTCACTTGTCTGCTTTTTAGACAAGTCCTCCAAAGGAATATCTTGCTGCCCGGCTTTGACTCTAGATGCACGTTGCTTAGCATTAGCATGGTGCAACTCTTCAGGGACTTCGAGAAACTCCCGCAATTTTTGTTTGCCAATCTCGACAGTTTTTTCGAACATAGCTCCTGATACGCTCAAAATGGGGCCCCAAAGATTAAGCGAGTATGCAACGTAGCCACCGCCACCAGCCAACAAGAAAAAGACAAAGAGTAGCGGATTACGGAAAATAGCCATGAGCTCATTCCAGCCCAGCACGAGTAGAATGATATAAAACCATACCGGAATCTGAGAAAACACTTGAGTAGTCGAACGTTTAGCTTCCACATAAGTTGCTTCAGCTTGCTTCTTGAATCTCTTGGTAATTTCCTGTTGTCGCGATAGTGAAAGGCGAGCCGAAAAAGTTGAATTTTCGACTTCCAAGTCGTCAGATCCAACTTCAGTATTTCCAGAATTCTCTGCGTAATATTGAGCTAAATCAACATCTGGAATCACAGGGCGACCAGATTTACAAACGGCCGAAGCAAATATGGGAAGCACACTCAATGCTTCTTCGCGGGCCTTGACATACGGTGCCTCAATGTTGTCACCGGCTTTCCAAACAACAGGAACTCCTTCACTGTCGTATCTAAAAAGATCTTCAAATCTCTCCCGTAGTCTCATCAAAACGCTGTCGTCACGTGTGATCTCCTTTAATCGTGAGTCTAGGGCAACCCAGGACGCGGCACGAATGTTGCGAACGCAAGCGTCATTTTCTTCACCAGATGCACCGACACCAAAGTCTGGCACCCTATTACTTGTAGTAAGACCATTTTCGTCTGTAGGCAATGTGGAAACTGACGACAGAGCAAACATAACAACGTTGTTGAAGAAAACCAAAACTTTGTCCCAAGTATCGTCGGTAGGAGTCTCAAAATAATTTTCCAAATCATTGTACAGACTGAGCTTAACTTTCTTCAAAGCAACCTGAGAGATTTTCTTCATTTCCAGTTGTCTAGCAGCAGTTTCAGCTTCAGTTAAGTCTGCTTCTAAAAGAGCCAGTTCTTCAGTGTGAGTAAACACATGAATGTCTACACTGGACTCGGTAGCACCTTCGACAAAAAATGCAGCGGCGTTGGTGCGTGCTTTTTCTAAGATCTGGGAAAATGGAATATCAAAAGAATCTTGTTTAGAAGCGGCAGAAATAACTTGTTTGAAGGTGGTTACGGCAGATTTATGCAATGCCAAAAGCTGAGCTTTGTAAAGGTTTATTAGGCGGGTGTCTACCTTGTTCAACAAATCGTCGCGCTTACCACGGTAAACTGATTTCGCATATCGAGAAGCAAGAGAATCATAAATTTCCAATGTGCCAGTGCGAATAGACGAAACCAATGAGCCAAAGTCTGAAACAATATTAGGGCCTCCCAATGCATTGTCAGTAGTTTTCTGAGCTTCACGAAGACCTGTTTCAAAAGTTTCCCAGGCTTGAGACGCAATTTCTTCACATCTAAAACGGGCAACCAGTATCTGTTGTGTTGGTAGATCCAGGTCCTTATTTTCTTCAATTTGCTCCCAGATTTGTCCGGAGTAAATAGGCCAGCCATCAATAGGCACATCCCTGTGGTATTCTGGCTTAAATACGTAAGAAGAAGATGCCGATTGTGTAAAATGTTGTGCAAGTTGAGAAGTCTTGGCTAAGAATTGCTCAGGCATGAGAATTTTGTGAGGGAGCGTGAAAAATTGGAGGTCGAAGAAATCGTGCAACGAAGACTCCTGAGCAGCGGGAGGTTTTGCAACCGATTCCCAAATACGTGTAAGGTCAGCGACAACGGTTGTTTGGAGGTTAGAAAGGGGAGTTGTACCAATATGATCTCTAATAACAAAGAGAATAAGAGAGCGGTTGGGTTTGGTGGAACTAGACTGGAATAAGGAGAGATTAACTTCAAAAACCGTTTTTAAAAGCCCCATATTAGCACCCTGATAAAGGCCAACTTGGTTTTCCCACATATTGACAATCAGGACCTCAGAAGTAGCCAGGGCAAAAAGGGCAGATTTACGCTCAAAATCTTGATCTTCACCACGCTCACGACCATCAGTACCCTCAACATCTAACACAAGGATGTTTGCTTCTGAATTAACAAACGGCGTACCAATATCACTACCACTAGAACTTGCATCTTCATTAAAGGAATGCTTCAATAATTGGGGGGAATTTTTGGCACACGCCATCCAGATTCCTTTTGTAGTTTGGCGTCGCTGGACCTCATTCATGACATCGAAACGAGTACCAAAGAGAGCATTGAGAAGTGTAGACTTACCAGTAGATTGAGAGCCAAAGACAGACACTACATGATAGTTCAGGCCGCACTTGTCAATATTGACATCCTGAAAGTAGGCAGATACTTGAGAATTAAATTGCTTGTCCTCATCGATAAGTTGAAGAGATACATGGTGGTCACCATTGACCAGGGGTGTTTCTATAGAGTCCATTATAGAGGGCTTAGCACTTAAAATAAAATATCTTCAGTTGTTAGCAAAGTGTGAAACAACCAGCAAGGAGCGGTTAGGCTATGAGAAGGAAGGTGGTGCAACCTACGACGAGTGTAGAGGGATGTGAAAACCCTAGCCTTAATAGATAATACTCGTCTTGTATGCTGTTGGGACAAGAGAGGGGATTTCGCTCTCTCAGCTAGACTATATCGCTTGGGTTCGTTGGTTTGTATCATCACGTGCATTATTTGAAGTTCCTGAAATTGTCACATGACGTATTAATTGTGAAGTCAGTCGAGGGCGCTGCCCTTCTGGTTCAAAAATGGCATGTGGCACGTAGGGCAAAAATAACGCACAGCCGGACACTGAAGTTAATGTTTTTCAAATATGCCAATATATTCCAAAAAACGCTGAAAAATTCTACAGGTAATTATTAGCTAGCTAGCTCAAAAACTGAGCGTAGACTATTTAGCATAGCATAGCATATATTTTTAGAGTCTCAACTTATAGAAATAAACAAAATATAGGTAAAGTAAAATAATAAGAAATTAAAATGAAATAAAAATAATGTGTTTAGAACACAGGTTGGACTGCTTCCTTTTCCCTACATTGTAGCTTTTTACTACCAAGTCAAATAACCTCAATTTGAGCCCGAAATATACCTCTGCACAACACTCAACTAGCTGATTTCCA